>VRLP01000983.1:0-159823 GCA_009660295.1 Lophius piscatorius | reverse complement strand
TCCATGTCTCCCTTGTATCAGTTAATTATAGCATGTGTTTTTGTGATGTTGTTTCCGGGGGAATATATTTGGTATGAAAAGCAAATAGAAACTGAAATCCAAATGAAACACATTTTAGTATATAGCTGTGGATTCTCAACTACACAGATATTTTGTCAAATATATATGAGTTTGGTTATGGATTGGTTGAACTCATGAAAATTTGAAACACATCAATTCTGGAAAAAAACTACTTTTTTATGGGTCTCAGCCGGGGGCATGACAAAATAGCTGTAAAGCACCCCCTAGACATTTTTAAAAGAACCTTCCTGTTAGTTACTTTGACCTAGATGTATGACATTTGGTAAACATGTATCGTCATCATTACAGGATCTACCGAAAAGTCTCATAGTGCTATGACGTAAACGCAACAGGAATCAATGTAATCCATGAAAGGTTGGGGATATTATGGACCACGGCCACCGCTGCATCCACCCCTGATCCTTCGTGTAACACGATAACTCAAAAACTATTTCATGGATCATTTTCAAACTGTGTACCCACATAGAGATTAGTGTGAGGATGAAAAGTTTCTCAACTTCTCTCCCATTGGTCCAATTTAGTCCATAGGTACATTATATAGGTAAATTGTTAATTACTTTAATAGTTCACATTTTACTAACTAGGAGTAAAAATGTTTTTGTTTTTTTTAGTTGTTGTTTTTTTACAAAAAAAACACTGTTTTCCAGACACCTCAAAAACAATTTCATGTATCATTTTCAAACTTTAGACGCAGATAGACCTTAGCGCGAGGAAGAACTGGATCTATTTTGGTGGTTGGTAGTTCTATATTTCTGACTCTTCGGGGGGAGTTTTACCTCCAACAGTTTTAGGGCAATAATTTTTCAACCATCGATCCGATTTAGTCCAAATGTGGTGAATGTGTTGGCCGAAGGGTAAAAATTCTGCCTTTTCCAGAAAAGCCCCATAGGGGCAGCAGGACATTATAAATTTAACCTTGTTGAATCAACAAATTTCTTATTTGGTCAGCTCAGCCATGACAAGTTGATAATGCATTGATGTACAGATTTTAAGTTTTTTTATTGATCGTTACTCGAGCTTTGTTTGGATCAACATGAGATTTGGTGAAAATAATCTCTACGCATTTAGGATGAAAAGTTATCAAATATTCTTCCATAACTCTAAAGGTGTGGCCACAGCAGCATGGCTTATAATACACATGTGCTCATAAGGTCACTTCCCATGGTCCAGTCTGTCCCAAACTTCACATGTTGGATAAGAGTCCCGCCCTAAAGACGCTCACACTGCAATATTGAGTAACATACTTTAAGACTTTAAGCTGTTCGGTCATTGTCTCCAATGAAAGACGATGGCTCAGTTGGTAGAGTGGTTGTCTACTTATCTGATGGTCGGTTGTACGATCCCCGGCTACTGCAGTCCAAATGTTGAAGAATCCTTGAGCAAGATAGTGAACCCCAAGTTGACCCCAATGGCTGTTCCTTTGGTGTGTGAATGATGGCGTGAATGGTTACTGCTCCTGAATAGCATGTGGTGCCTTGCATGGCAGCTTCTATCATCACTTTATGAATGGTTGAATGTTGGCTCACAATGTAAAGTGTTTGAATGGTCGAGCAGACTACATAAGTACGGTCCATTTACCATTTACCAAGTTTGGGCCTGACTCATTGATATCGTTGACAGCATCCAGAACGTGTTAAAATATGGACGCAATCATGTAGACCCAACATTTATGTCAGGATATATCAAAATAGGAAGAAGTTGACTTTTAGTATGTCTAGTATTTACTACACCTATAGTATACTTATTTGCTTTTATACTTCACAACAAAAGTCTCCTGGCACTTTCCAAGAAGGATTAGACTGGCCTTCTTATTTTACTGAAACGATTTCCCTCATAAACAGACATTTGGCGACCGTGGCAAGGAAATACAGGCTTTTAACAGGCAGTAACCTTGGAACTGACTCGCCTCTATGCGCACAGTCACTTGCCTTGAGCAGTTTTGAGAGAAAGAGAGAGAGAGAGAGAGAGAGAGAGAGAGAGAGAGAGAGAGAGAGAGAGAGAGAGAGAGAGAAGACACAAACATATATAACAGCAAAAGCTTTCATAATGGAAAAATTGCAAAAGATTGTTATGTATAATAATTATTACAAAAGCTTTAATAACAACACCATTAACAACAACAGTTATAACTTAACCTATGCTGTCATCCCCGGCAGCAAGGGTATACCCCCGAATAGCACTCAATCTCCTTTGTTCAAATGTGAAGTTTTTTCCATATCATTTTTTGTTAAAGAAAAAAAACCTCCCTAAATCGAGTTAATTATGACTAGGTCAACTAGGTTATATTCATGATAGATCTCCTCGAGTAGATTCATATGCACAAATTTGGACTAAATGATACCAACTAGAACTATGTGAAAATAAAATTTGAAGATGATCCATCAAATAATTCTTGCATAATCTACAGAAAACAGTTTTTTCATGTAAAAAGCTCCACCTAGTGAGAACAATATGAACTAATAGGGTAACAATATTTACAAGACAGATCTCATTGGGTCAATTCCTATGCACTGAATTTGGACTATATGAGAACGGTTTGAAAGTAATGTCATGCAAACAGTAGTTTATTTTAAAAAGCTCCCCCTAGTGTGTAAAATATGAACTACTAAAGTAAAACACAATCTATACAAGATAAATCTTCGATTCATATTCACGAAATAGGGACTAAATGCGGCCAACGCTTGAGAAATTATGCCCGGAAAACTTTTGGAGATTAAGCTTTCCCTAGTATCCGAAATAAACGACCTTTTCAAAAATCAATGCAATTTGTCCTTATGGATGGAAACAGATGATCCCCAGTGGCGACCCCAATAGGGAACAAATAAAGGACGAATAAAAAAATTAAATTAAAAAATATATATATATATATGATAGATTTGAAGAATTATCATCGACAAGGACCACAGCAGTAGGTTCAACCATGATCGAGGCCCACCTGAGAAAAGAGTAAGAGAAGTTAGTAACATGCATTAATGGTGCATACATGTGTAGAGATGTAGAGGGCAAGAAAGAAAGAGAAGCTCAGTGCATTGTGGGAAGCACTCCAAAGGCCCATTTATGGTTAACGTTGAAAATCAACATGAAAAAACCTTTATGTTTTGCAGGTTACAATCTACTCTTTTCTCTGATCGAGCTTAGGTGATGTTCAAAAAATGCATAACCTCACCTTCACTGGTTTAATCCTGGAGGACTCTCCTCAATCATATCTATTTGTAAGATGGCATTCTGTTTGGGTGCCCTCCTCTTTAGGGGTTTCTTCCCCTCTGTTCTCTGTTGCTATAGGTTGTGTGGCTTTGGCTCTGAGCTGGTGATGTGGGCTGGGCTTCATCATACCCATCTCCTATCCTCCATCAAATCCTGCAATAGCTTAAACCTGGTTTTTAACCTCAATATTTTATGCATAAGATTCTTTTGTGAACTCAAATAACCTGCTGTTTCTCCTTGTGCTCCCTAGACCTGGTCTTTTGACCCGCCAGCCTGTCAGCCTGCCTGCCATTCAAAATCAGCCACGCAACCTGCTTTTGGATTCTGAAAGCCTCAGGAGACCTGGAAATTCTAGTCACTCACCCGGCTGTAAATAAACCGTCTTCAGACCTGTACCTGAGCCTGAGTCTTGCTCTTGGGTCCAGCCCGCAGTCTGAAACGTAACATAGTCAACATTTCCAGTGTCACAGGGCATTCCATCTCTGGAGGCAGACATTCCGCCATCTGACAATGAGTGCGTTCACTCACTGCCCATTAATTGGCTTTCATTCAACTCCGATCATCTATTCAGGTACAGGATGCAAGCTCTTATGAAAGACAGCACGTATTCTGAATGAAGCTCCCTCAGTATCGCCCACATGCATCGTGCTTATACTCATCATCTGTGATTAAAATGACAGTTGTCTCTCAGCTTGCATCTGTGCCGAGTGTATTTGCAGTAAATTCATGCAGGTAAAGTAATGGCAAGTGGTGTGGCTGTTAGTTACCTGAAGCACTCTCAAATGTCCAGGTTCCTTTGCACTGCTCTCAGCTAAACACTATGCAAACAAACAGGGTCACAGAGGACTGGGCCGTCCAGACAGGCTTCGATTGGATAACAGCTTACATAATCAGGCTGCCTGAGAATAGCACAGAGGGCAGGAGGCAAAGATTGCCTGTGTCATCCAAATGAGCTGGTTAGGGAACTAGTATTTCATGAAGTTTCAGTGGGCTACCTGCCCTCTGAGGGAGGGTGGGTGGCTCATGTCTCACCGTATGAACCCCACGCTGTTGTCACAGGCTAGTCTCTCTCTCTCAGGACTTGTGTTCAGCCCCTTTGACAGACATTCACAATGATCCATTCTATCAGTGACACCACCCAGCAGACTTGTTAATTTGATGCTGATATGACAGCATGGACTACTAGTGTTGGCAACCAGGGTAAATACCGCTCAACATGAGAGAAGACTAGATCCCCATTTGTGAAATCATGACTCAAATCTTGCTGTTTGAATAATTTTCCGAGTTAATTTTGCAAATATTTCCAATCTGTGCAATTCTAATTCAACCACAATGACTATCAACTGTTTATAGCAGGTTTTTTTTCCCATTGTAAGCATTTTCAGCTGAACCCTTGATTGGACTAAAAGGCAAAATAGTCACATAAATCGCAATGCATTTAGGTGTTGAACAAGAGAATTGTCAAACTGTTTGACCGTGTTTTTTTCCCTGTCTTTGAGCGTAATGGAAACATTGGTCAGCTTTGGTTTCATGCAGGTAACGCATGCTATCAACAAAACCCTCACTCTGCAATTTTCTGGTGACTCACTTGTCAGATGCTTGATGGTTTCCATTGTTGTCAGCAAATAGGTTATGGATTGAGATTGGAACTTCAGGCATTTCTGTGTGGAGTTTGTATGTGTTCCCATTGTCAGCACTGGCTCCCTGTGGGTGCAACATTTTCCCTACAGTCCAAAAACATTTGATATGAATGCATTGGTGACTTTAAATTGCCCATTGATATGGATGTGTCGGCATTGTGATGAACTGGCGACTTGTCCAAGGTATACCCCAGCTCTCACCAGATGATGGCTGGGATAGGTTCAATATCCAAAGCGTCCCTGAACAGAAAAAGACGTTTCAGAAAATGAATGTATACATTAAACCACTTTCTTAATGACACATGCTTGTTTACAGGCCATTTTTCTTCAGGTGGTTTGCCAAGATTCTCACAAGGTTCCATTTTACCACGCTCCGCACAAAGCTGTTTTGAGTAGGCTATGCCACACAGATACCATTTTTCCATCAAGGCAATTCAAGTGCTTTTCATTTTTACCTTGGGCTAAAAATAATAAATGCATTCAGCAAAAACAATAAAAAAAATAGAAAAAAGCACGCAGAGAGCATTAACCTCCACCAAGGCACAACAGTTCCCTAGATTTAGATAGAAATACATGCAGATTTCTATCTACCGACAACTCCATCAAACTCTCTGAGTATCTCTATTATTATTATTATTATTATTATTATAATACCGTGTAGTCATCGTCTCCTGCCCCTTCCACTTCAACATCTCTGTTCAGTCCACAGAGCCCCCAGCTCCACCCCAAAGAAACATCTAAGGAATCAAGGGAATGTAGGCAGCACTAGCCACATTGTGAAGTCACTACTCCGAACGGCTTACTATTTCATTTTATTTTATTCATTTTAAATGCACGTAATGTTACCAAAATGTAATAACCTCTAGGATATATACCAAATCCTACCTCAGGATAAACTTTTTTCCGTAATCCCCCCAAACAAACAAACAGATAAACATACAAACAAACAAACACATCAGTACCCAAGGTTCCGGGAAAATTCATGCAGATTTCTCCAATAATGTCCGAGTTATTGCCAACCTCTAAATCGACTGGCAACTCCAACAAAGTCTCTAAGCATCTCTCAAATACGACTAGTTTTTCAAATACGACTAGTTTTTCTGTCACACACAGAGGTGAAAACGTTACATCCTTGACGGAGGTTATAATCTTCTTTGTCTTTCAGCTGTTTCCTTTTGAGGTCACCACAGCAAATCATCTGTTTCGAACCATAGGCCGTTACCCTGCTGGCTAACCGTACCAGTGATGGTATTTGTTAATTTAAGAGCTTCTCTGGGAAATATCTGTATTATCTGAATGAGGCAGAGCACCATGACCTGAACGCAAATCAACTCTTCAGCTGGATTAAGATGGTTTAGGGTTCTAAACACTTCATTGGTACAACAATAATAAAAATAAAAAAACTAATTTTACCACTTTATTGGTATTTAAGTCAATTTTACCTCATCTTCTATGCAAGTATTTATATTTTTTACATTAGGATACAGCATCATTTTCTTCACAATGCATCCAAAGAACTGATGATCGTCCGCATTTAAAAGTCTGTGATACACAGGATTAACGAGGCCTGTAATCTGATGCGTGAGGATATGCTGGTGTTTTTCCCATTATTCAGTCTGTGTAGAGAGTTTATGTGGATGTGTTGTGATGCTATGCCCTCCTGTCTTTAAAATGAGAGGCTGGAGATTAATCAATGCGTGTACCGCTGTCTTTAGATGTCTTCAGGGATTTAATGATCTGAAGAAGTAGAGCGTAAAGCATGAATACAACATGTAGTATTCCTCCTTCCCCATGATGACGTAATGTTTGATTTCATTTTGATTTTTACATTTTGGATTGGATTATTCAAATAGGCCTATTTCTTTCTTTATTATACTATAATCAGATTTGCACCTGACTGACCACAATCCAGATGCAATTTTTTCCCCCCAGTGCATTCAACCGATAATAATAATAATAATAATAATAATAATAATAATACTTTTTTTACTCTTTATCATCAGGTAGTCATACACTGTACATACATACAGGACAATGCAGTGAAATTGTAGACGTGTACATGTTGACAACGCCAACCTGCCGATCTTACATTTGGGAGGCGACAGCTCCCCCCTTTTTTCATTGTGTTCGGATTTGTGCTTGTATTTATAGAGAGTTTGCGCATACTTACGAAAACAGAGCAGAACCATCGGAAAGCTGGATTTGCAACAAATGTTTATGGACATGGAGAAGAAAAAAGTAATTTGAAAATATAAAAACAAAAAACCCTCTCTCTCTTCAGGTAACAATATATTTTATGGCATCACAGAACAAGTTCATTGTTGCTTCTGTCTTTGAGGCTTTTAATTATCACATCTTCCTCTATCGCCACAGTTCTTATTGTTGTTGAAACTTTTGACTCGTCAGCTGCCCTCTTGTTGATGAATTGCTGTAAACTTAAAGAAGGCATGGAAGTAAGCGTCCACTGACGGACACAAAGTTTCAAGCAGACATATCCACTTTCATACATCTATGGTTTTCATTGTAAAACAGCCTTTGGGTGCTTTCACAGCTAGATTTTTCTCCAGGTTTCACATACTTTTAGTTGAATCGGGACCAATATCATTGGTGTCAACTGCCACTAAATCAACACCTAGATCAAACACTGTAGTGTACCTCTCTAGTCCCCCCGGCTTTACATTATGAGCCATCACTCACCATTTCATACGGTAGCGATAGAGGCTAGCATGCACAGCGCCACCTGCTCATTAGGAGCATTTACACCATCACCTTATACATCAATGGAAGAGCCATCAGGGTTTGAGTTTTAGTGTCTTGCTCATGGATACTTCGACATGAGGCAGAGGTCGGGGATCAAACCATAGACTCCGATAAGACTATGAGGAGTTCTAACTCCTGACCCTCAGTCGTATTAATCTGGGTCCAACTGAACTGTGGTTTGGTTTGCTAACAATGTTAAAACACTTTTGTGGAAGGATTAAACAGCAGGTTGTAGTCACTGATGAAGAAACAGCAAAAAAAATAAGGAGGAAGCTTTCCAAAAGATTTTCTGTAGCACACGGGAGAGGAAGAGACGAGGCATTTAATAGTGAAAAGGTCCAACTGAGAGATCAAATTCAGCTGGAAAAACAACATAAAAATTATTTATGTGACCTTTCTGCAAGGATGAGAGAGAAGAAGTACGAAAGAAGAGGATTGATGTCAGATTAAATCTTGGCCAGTAGCATTGGGATCAGAAATTCAAAATTAGAATAAAAGAAAAAGACAATTTGTTGTCCTTATTGATTTATACGCAACCTTTTACTATTGCACACGAAGGTTACACATCCTCCAGGACCTGTCGATGTGACGTTCACCAGGCTTCAATGCCACAGCTTGTCCATTACGTACCTATACGTCCATCTGTGTAATACTAATGGAGCTAGCATGCATGTTTAAGACATACATGAGAATTCTTAAAGACTTTATGAAGTTTAAATGACCCAAAGAAATTCAAAAGATATCTTAAGGGAAAATAATGTATTTTAAATTAATTGTTTATTCAGAAGAATAAACAGCCTCATTTTGACTTAGTATTACAGTCGTATGCAACAGCCCAGCACAGATCTTCCTTACCTTCTTTGGTCCTTCTGTATTGAGTTTGCATATTTCCCTGTGTTTGCATATATTCCGCCTGAGTATTCCTGCTCCGTCCAACAGTCCAAACATCAAAATGAATGAATAGATGAATGAACCCTTCCAAGGATGTTCTGTTTTCATCAGGATCTATTGAGTTTGTTCTTCTATGAGCAAGTTTTCACAAAACTGGTTTGAGATGTATAAAGTTTAATGATTCCCATGGCCATTATCGGCTGCCTTACTGTTGTAAAATGTGCACTAGGAATTTGTTTGGTTATATACCATAGTTTCTTGATTTAGTTGCAGTTGAACGCCGAACTCCTCCGCAGACTTAGCTGAACTCCTTCCACATGAGTCAGTCTTCAGAGATCCACAATGGGGTTGTTCTAGGCTCGGCCTTTTTCTGTCGTTATTTAGCATCAAACTGTCTTTAAATTGCATTAAATGATTAGAGACAATGTACAGAAAATGTTTTATACACTGGAGTTGCTTAAGGATTCATAAAATGATACAGTGAGCCAATTATTTTATGTTGCTAAACTAACGCTAACTAGAAGCTAACTGCAGATGGCTAGCTAGCAGCGATGTTCATTTCATATATACATGTTTTTTGGCTGCAGTGTACATTATTCTGAATATGATGCGTTGTAATATATCTGTGTTTTTGCCAGGTAACTGTTCTGTTTATGTTCCACATTATATATTTTATGTTAAGGAACTAAATAGGCTGCCGTGACCTGCAACGGTTGTACGTTTTTCTGGTTATGCTTTGCTGTAAGAGGCTGTGGAGAACTTAACACTGTATGTTTTTGCCAGGATAAATAAATGGCTAATGGAGCCGAACTGCGCCTCACTGGGTGTCTTTTAATGAAACAAAATGCAAGAGAGAGAGATTACACAACCGCAACACTCTTAGCAAACAAACAAACTAACAAATGGACACGGGTGACGTCTTTGGTGGACGTGATAATACTTAAAGTCAGAGCCCGTGCCGGAAATGACATACGTAGGACTAAGGACGTAGAACCTTATTTTTTTTTATCATTTCATTGGTGATTTGAGATGATGACCAGTTTTATTGTCCCTGGTCTTTTATTAACCATCATGCATTATGTTTTTTCTTCAACGATAGAATTACAAAAACATGACAGGGACGGGGAGAAGTGGAAGGCCCCTTTCCACATCATCATTCATTCAATAAAGGCTTTGCCTGTGTCACCAGAGAAAAGCCCTGCTGAGCTTTCTGAGGAGGCCCAAACCCATGCTAATGACTGAAACAATCATCTGCAGTCAGATGATGTTGTCTTTGTCCCCTCTCTGACACTTCTCCCTCTGTCCTCCTCCGCTCGGCCCCACCCATCCTCTCAGTCCGTCTTTGTGCTACTTAACCAGTTGGAGTTGGTGAGTTGAAGAGGACTTCTGTCTATTTGATGAAGGAGGGGGCAAACAGAGACACAACCATACCCTGTGACAAATTACAATGAAAAGCCCTATGTTTTAATCACGTCTGGTGGTTGTAGATGTCTGATCGCCATAACGCCTGAACACACGTTTGAATGCGTCAGCTGATTATGATGAATGATTTTAAACAGTTCAAGTGATGGTCAGTATTTGTTGATATATTGTGTAATAACAATCTGCCAGGCCAACTTCTGGACGCCAACTGACTGTTTGAGCAACCAAAACAGCTCTATGATGCTTTCTGTGTTTTGTCGGAGGACAAAACTTATTCAGAATTTTGTGCTACAGTAGCTCGACTGTGGGATCAAACAATGCGGGCTGGCATTTGCTAGCATTGAGTGCCCGTGACCTTTTGGCCGGTCGACCCCTGCAGGTCTTGTTTTGTGTTCCTGGTGAGTCCTTGAGATGTTCTGACCCAATCTTTTAGTGATCACAATTTGGTCTTAATCAAAATGGCTCTTTTTTTCCTGCTACGAACACATCAGCTTGAGGAAAAAATGTTGCTTGCTAATATATGCCATTCACTGACAGGTACCGTCACCAACACTAACCAACAATAACATTGTTCAATCTACATGGTCTAGTAAGGATGGAAGCATGAATGGTTGTCTCTCTGATGTGTCCGCCCTTATATAAACTGGCGACCTAACCAGGGCATATTCTACTTTCTGCCTAATGTCAGCTGGGCTAGGTTCCAGCCCCCAACGTCAAAGCTAATGATTATAAGAGTTTATAGAAAATGGATAAATAGTACAGGAATCACAATTTATCCAAAATAGCCCACAAAAGTCAACAGAATGAATGAAATCCATCCAAGTGTTACAATTTAATGAGATAATATTTAGGAGCAGTGATAAATTGTCTAAGTTACGGTCAAAAATTTTACTGTCTGATATTGCCAACCTTAAAAAGAGTGACAGAAATTCCTATATTTACATCCATATATGGCCGATATCTTCCCTACGTGACAGGAGTATGAAACAAAGCATACAGCCTTGCTGAGGCTTTTTCACTCTAATGCCCTAATGACTGTATAACCTTGAATGAAATTATTATAAGTACAAGTACTGCGATTATACAGGTCAGAGTCATGATCCAGTCAATACATTAGGGATTCTTGTTTTTGATCCTGAAACATGATATCTACTGTACTGCAGTAAAAAATCATTTGCTACATATCACCCAAAGCTCCAAATGAGGAAACTGAAGCTAACTCTGCCTCGGGCTTACTGAGAAGGCATGCAAGATAATCACAGAAGTACTGTACAGGATGTCCAGGAAGAAATTTAAAAGCCAATTTATTTCTGTGCTAACACTGACTGTCAGGATGGTCCAGGAACTTCATGTACCAGAGCTTTTTGTCTCTCAGTGGAGATACTCGTGCTTCCACACAAACCCACAATTTCAAGTCTTCTTTATCCTGGAAGTCTAACTTGTTCTCCGCTCTGATCCTTTTATCAAATACCCTAGGTCACCTCAGACACAAGCTGCTCGTTATTTTGCACATAGGACTGGCCAGTCATGTCCTGTTAGCCGCTACACAGGCCCATCTCAGCGCCCTGTCACCGCTTTAGACATGCTCGATCCGGCTGGTCATGGGAAGACAGCTTGTCTCCTGTCAGCACAACAGCAGGCTTTGTACAGAAAACGTGGATCAGCTCTGAGGAACCTATTGCTGTGAATCAGCTCCTGTGTCCACTACATAACGGCCTGATTCAGCGTGAGTATTCCTTCAACAAAGCCTTTGACAGTGTGGAAGACCCCTGGCTGTGTTGCCGTGGCAGAACACAGCCGTACAGATTGTGAGGGGAATACCGCTCGGTAGAGTCAGCACAGAGCAGCAGTTCAAAATATCTGTTTGATTCAGGCTACAAAGGAGAAGGACTTTTACTTCCAGCGATCAAGCTCAGCCCTGAGTGTAATGGGCCTTTTGTTTTAGCACGACTGACAATGGAATCTATTACTCTGCGTTTACAGTAGATGAAAAAACACATCTTTGAAGTACACGTATGCCACCCAGTATGAAGATGACCAACAGTAACCATCGGCTTCAGCCAATCAGTCAGTCATTGGGTTTATATCTTTTGATGTGCTGCGTCAGTTTGCAGTTAAATTATCTCTTTGTACTTTTATAGCTTCCCTCGTGTCATGGAACAGTGGACCAGTTTTAACTCTTGTTGGCTAAGAGAGTCATGAGACTTTGCTCATCCAGTCTTCATGTGTTTTGTGGATTTGAAGGCCCATAACTCTCTCCCATGGGAGTTTTATCGGGGGAACTTCGGGAGTAGGGTATAGAGACACCATTGCTATAAGCAATCCCCCTTCTGCAGCCAAAACAGCTCTATGATCTCACTGGGTGTTCTGACACCCTTCTACCAGTATTAACTTTTTCAGCAAATTTGTGCTACAATAGATCTTCTGGGGGAAACATGGAACACATTTTGCTCCTGGACCACATCTATGATTCTTGGGTGTCCATCACCCTTCAGGTTCAACAGTTTCCCTTCCTTAAACCACTTTGGTAGATAATCACTATAAACAGGGAACACCCAATTAGACCTGCACTTCTGGAGTTGCTATAACCGTCTCTTCAACCCATCACAATTTGGCCATTGACATAGTTACTTAGATTCTCTATGCTTGACTACTTTCCCTGCTTTCAACACATCAACTTCAACAAAAGCCGTGTTAATGAAACAATGTTATTTTGACTTTGTCTGTCAGTGATTATAATTTTATGGCTGATAAGTGTGGCCAAAGTGAGAGTCGTGTTTGTCATCCAAATAAAAAGTCAGACACATTCTCAGTGGTTTTTGGAATCCACAAAGATTGCCCTTGTCTCTGATCCTGTTCTTGATATTCATGAAGACAATCTCCAGGTGATGTATTAGTTCACTGTTATGAAAAGAGGGCCAAGCCATAAGGCAGCGCTTTTCAAACCAATTCCAACCATCACTTATAGTTGTGAGCTTTGGGGAGTGACAGGGGAATCCAATCATGAACTGAGCTTTTTTCATCCATTGGCTGGGTTAAACCTTAGAGATGAGTTGAAAAGCTCACACACCTCGGTGGAGCTTGGAATGGAGGCACTGCATCTTCACATGGATAGGAGGTTGCGGAGGTGTTTCAGGCACATGATAGGAAAAGCCTCCAGGGGCGTTTCCCTTTGGAGGTTTTACAGGTACTTCCCTCGGGTCGACTCAGGGATTACTTATTTCCCCTGATCTGGAAACGCCTTGGGATATCCTAAAGGGATCTGGAGAGCTTTGCTGTGGAGAGTGCCCGGATTGACCTGCAACCATCAAGTTTCAATGCCTGAATGAATGGATGAAGATGGATGGATGGATCAGTCAATGGATATATTAAGTTGTTCCTCAAGCAATATAAAGATGGGCATATCTGCCGCAAAAGTCCAAATAAATAAATACAATAGATAGATACAATAGACAATATTTTGAATAAAATACCTCTTCCAACAACATAACGTTTATGCTGATGGTAGGGTTGATTTTGAAAAGTTACACCGCCAACTACTTGCCTGGCATGCATACTGCCACAATAGTCTTTCTGGATCCGTCTGCATGACCATCGTTTCCATAATGACATGAATGAATGCAGAACTTTTTTGAAACAGAAAAAGAAAATGTTGTCTTGGGGAAAAGTTATACCTTCTTCTTTCGGCCGTTTCCTTCAGGGTTCACCACAGCAAATTATCTTGTTTTGCATATTGATTTGGCATAGATTCTAAGTTGGATAAGCTTCCTGACCCAACCCAATATTTATCCGGGCTTGGAACCGGCAGAAGAAGTACATTGGCTTGTGACCCGTATGTGGCTGGCTTTTTCCATTCCTCTATCAATTGGAATTTTTTGGACAACTATTATATTCACTATGAGCGAGAACTTTGGATATTAAAGGATGGACCAAAATTGCAATGAATCATCAAGAAAAACGAGACAACAGAGTCAACACAATTCCATCACTTGGAAGAAGAAATTACTTTTTCCAATTGAAGATTATTTAAATGGTAAAATGGAATGTACTTAAAAAGCGCTTTTTCCAGTCTGCACGACCATTCAAAGCGCTTTTACAACATGAGTCAGCATTCACCCATTCACACAAACATTCATACAGTGTGGGTAGGGACAGCCATGCAAGGCGCCACATGCTCATCAGGAGCGATAACCATTCACGTCATCATTCACACACCAATGGAACAGCCATTGGGAGCAACTTGGGGTTCAGTATCTTGCTCGAGGATACTTTGACATGTGAACTCTCGTGGCCAGGGATCGAACCACTGACCTTCAGATAAGTTGACAACCACTCAACTGAGCGACTGAGCCACAGTTGCCCCTTTACTTTATTATTTGCATGATAATAGAAATCGGGTTGTCATGAATTTAGCGGTGGATTGTTAACTTTTCTGATGAAGCATGGAAGTCTATTTAAAGCATTTTTTCCAACCAAAAATGCTTGGCACTGTTCAAGGATTACATGGCAGAAAGATACCACTTAACAATGGGACTACCCTTGTAAGGGTTTATGAAATGCTTATAACTGTTTGTTTTTTTAAGTTAGTGTTAACACTTAATAAATCAATAAACTGCTATACCTTATCAAAAAAGGCAATAGTGCCAAATAGTGAATCTGTATTAACTGTTGGTATTGTTGATTTTATGTTGCTTATAATGGTTTACTAATTATTTATAAGTTGTTTACAACTTTATTAATAACTTAATTATAAATAAGAAGATTCTTAAATCCCTTGTAAAGATAGTTTTATTGTAAAGTCGTCTCAAAAAAAGTTAATCCGATGGATCACAGTGTTATTTTCTTTCTTACTCCAGAAAAGAAAACCCAGTGCTTTCTGGGGTTCTGCTAACCTCAGCTACATTTTCCCACAGCAGTATTGGACGGAACCGTGACATCTCCACAGCAAGACGGTTGGGTCAGACAGTTCGTCTCGGACTTACTACCTTAGCTGCCGACCCAGGAGGGCGCACACCCCACCCAGCTGTGGAGGCAAACTCACATTTTGGATGGATGGCTGAGCCTTACGCAAACCGGTCAGGGTCGTCTGATGGCGAGTCGCAACGCCAATCAGTTGTTGTTTAATAAAACTAGTGGCACAGCACGGTATTCTACAGTCTTAAAAGCAATGTTTTTCCGAACAATTATATTTTGGACTGATCAGGGGGCTCTCGGCAAAAACAATTATTAAAACCGGTACATTATCGAAAAGATTTAAGCACCATAGATGTGAATCGAACCCTTGTTTTCAACACATTGCATATCCAGCTGGCATAATGTGTAAAAACATCATCCAACCTCATGCAAGTACTTAGGCTAATTGCATAAAATGCCTCGAAATAAACACAGTAATGATATTTCAATGTTAAAATGCTGCACATACTACAGCGCCCTTAATGTGGCGAAAAGTGCAGCATGGAGAGTGACAGCATATGCCAAACACAATCTGCACACACACTTATCTGCACAGTTGATTAGCTGCTGGATATTCATAAAGTGCCAGATGTTTACATATAAAGCTCGCTGTGTCATATTCCCGTCCTACCCCTGAATGTTCATGCTGACGGATCTGGCAGAAATGTTAATATGGCTCCTATCATGCGTCTGCGGTAATGAGATGAGCTGGGATTTGTTACAGTCTGCGGCTTCTGCTGTTGCCATGATCGTTTGTGTCACCAGCTAAATCTCACATTGATTAAGGCCGCGAACAAGCCCAGCCAGGCTGCTTCTCCGCCGCGGTTGGCATATGTCAGTCCTTGTGTGGCTGTGCATTAGGCTGCATCTCTTTGTTTTCGTCAGGGCCGACTGCAGACGTGAAACCATTCAATATCAAAGCTTTTTTTTTACATTGCTTTGTTTAAATGGAGACAGTGTCAGGTGAATTGATGGCTCTTTCGCTTCATTTGAGGACTGATTGATAGAGGGTTGTGATGATTCAGAATCTGGTTAGCTCAATGAAGCTTTGAAATGAGTTTTTCCAAATACTCAACGTCTGCTGGGGCCAGGATTGATATGCCGTTGCCTTTCTCCCATACAAATTTAGAATATGTGGTCAAACTGCATCCAAATCAATTCAGTGAATGTGTTTGTGTTGTCAGTGGCCTCCTTTAGAAAGACTTATTGATTTCAGTTAAACTACCTGATTAAAGAGAGGATGAATAAAACATGAGCTTCGCAGAATGAGTGAGAGAAAGAGCGCTCATTCAGTGTTTTCCCTAATCCCTGTGAAACCAACATTTTTTTGTTCTGCCCCTCAAAACACACATTCCTCAGCCAGGGCCAATTTGAAACACAAAAAGTTTGACCCCTCCTCCACTTAAACACACGCACACACACACACACACATACACACACACACACACACATACACACACACACACACACTGCATTCATTTGCGCTGACAAATCCACTCATCACTCTCTTCTCCACTGCTCGGTGAGGGTGCTAATGAACATCGATTCCTCCCTTATCTGGATGGTTAAGTAATAACCTGTGCCATTTTTTATCTCTATTTTGCTCCAGGTCGAAACAGACGACCTAACTTTTACATCTATTTGTGTAAACACTTGCCATTTGGCACATTTTTCTGCAGGAAAGTTGTTGCCAAATCTGGGGACATTTGCATTTTAAATGTTGCACTTAAGTCTTGCACTGATCCACTTCTTGTCCTTGCAAAATATCATTCAAGGTTTTATTCCCCTATTATTCCTTACGTAAGTCATTTCATTCCACATTAAGGTATATATTATCTTAACCTCTTCAGATGAGGTTTTTGTTTTAATCGACGATAGAAGACCTGCGAGCAAAAGGGGATGAAGTGGGTTGTACTGCTCCCAAATGGTGTTCCACCTCCTTTGATAAATAAATAAACAATAAAATTGTAAGAAGGCTCTGGCATTAAGCCTTCACCAGGGAGCCAAAACGATTGCATCAGTTGCAATGTTAAAATGCTGTTCCAGAGGTTTGGCAGTCCAATTTGCCTCCTAATTTTTAATATATTATTTGAACACCTTTAAGTCTTACAGATTTTTCTGCATTTTAAAGTAACCTACCGAAAATGAGCAAGTTTCTATTAATTACGAGCTAAGCTAAGATGCTGATGTTCACCATCTTCTATAACATGAGATTAAAATAAGAGTCTGGGTGTCGATGTGTCCTGCATCTCTGACTCTTATATTAATATGCATTAAGTACATGAAGATGCGGTCAGAGCAATATATCTGCCGTAAAATTATCAAATTTTTTTAAGAGGAGGCTGGTACAGTCCTCGGTTTCACAGCAGTTAGTATGTATTACCACACTCTTATTCTGCTGTTACTAATACCTGCTAATTTCCCGCTTTGCCAGTTTTTGTGACGCGCCCCTTAAATCAAGTTCACACTTACAGAGAAATGTATTCCGTCATTATTTATAATAAGCTCTACTGTGTGTTTCTTAAATGACGCTAATCGGATAATGCTAATAGATAATGAAGCAGTATAGGCGGCCTAGCATTGCTGAGGTGATCGCTTTGTTAAATGAATTATTGTGAGATAAACTTCATCTCATCAAATCACTTGTCACCTCACACAAATCTCATGTCAGCTCTCTGGTCAGCCCTGTTACCCTTTTCATATCCGATAAAACAGCATCCTATCTGTCTGTAGGACTTTAGAATGACCAAAGACGCGACAGCAGAAGAGAATTATCTTTATATAGTTTCGGTAAAATTATAACTGATTCACTTTGCGATGTGGAGGCTCAGAGATCAATGGTTATTAGAGGTATTTCTGCCATAATGTTACTGCTGTTTAACTGATTTATGTGACATAGAAACAGTAAAGTAGAACTAACCCACCAGATGTTAAACATGCATTATGTCGTGATCATTATAATTAACACTAGCAAAAACCAGCTCTTTGGAAAATTGTACATGATGCTGATGATAACCTGTTGGTAACTGGATCCTGCTCCATGTGTGGATGAGGAGAGGCACATTGTCCAGTCTGCTAGACCAGAGAATCAGGGGTTGAAAGCCAACTACTGGTTCTGATTGAGGTAACATCTGGATCATCATGAACACTGTCTATGAGTCTAACATCACGAAGGTGGCCTGAACCTTTGTGATGCTAAGATCCTCCAGAAAGACCTAGCATAGAATATAAAGCTTAAGCTGAGCCAAGTTTGTGTGGTATTTAGTCAGTCAGCAAGAAATTTGTTTCCTTCTTAGGGTGGCTGGGCTCAACCTCAGGGATAAGGCGACAAGCCCAGACATCCAGAGAGTGCTCGAGTAGAGCCGCTGCTCCTTTGTGTCCAATGGTGCCAGTTGAGCTGGTTCGTGTCGGTTGAAGGTTTTTCAATCACGTTCAACTGGGAGGAGACCCCGATGTTGAACTAGAAATCACTGGAGGGACTATTTACCTCATCAAGCCTGGAAAGCCTCAGGATCCCCCAGGATGAGCTGGAGAGTGTTGTTGGGGAGAGGGTTTTCCCCTTTTTTTTCCTGCACTTGATCCTGTCGTTCCCAATAAGACTTTTTGAAAAAAGTTGGAGGGATCCTTTATAGTTTGATTCTCACAGCAATTTGAACCAACGGGCATCACTGACCTTTAATTAAGATTACTTGGAATTGTATTAACATGTGTAAAAGGGGACCAATATTTCACGTTCTTTCACGTGTAGTTCTAGTCTAGCTCTAGACATTCTTTCACCAAACCTAACTTTTGTTCTCACAAGCCATTGTTCTTACCATTAGCACTAACTTTTGTTTATATGAGTCTATTTCCCATTGTGATAGTGTCCAAAGTGATAATCATATCTCATTTAATATCAGGGAATAGAGTATCTTAGCAAACTAGTAGCACATGCATTGCATAGACCGTATCTTTTTTACACAGAGATCATGTGCCGCAATGAAGACCCTTTTCTGAGACACCATTTTAGTGTTTACACTGAACATAAACATAAAGAACATAAACGTTCCAGGAGCAAAAGGTAACAGATGAGTAGTGATACTTTCTAAAAATTTGGTTAACACGGAAAAACATGGCAACTAATCTCAACCTCTACTCAGCGGGCAAGGAGCTCCCAGATATCGAGACGTATCCTCAGTTTGAAGACATTTTGATTTGATTTTTCTCTACTTTTCAGTGAGCTGCTAACTGATACTAGTTGCTTTAAAGACACTTGGTCGGAACACACATATTAACATCACATCTGATGCTAGTGCATCCCGTTTATACCGACACTGGGACTGCCGAACGCGGGGACGGAATATAGGTGCTCAAGGTCCTCCTTGAAAACCTCATGTGAAAGGGGCTAGCGCTACATGCTAGCTTGGAAGCTATGAATACTAAAAATAGTCATTTTATACTTTAATTGTTTTCATTGATACGCTCTCCTTCTCTCTCTCTCTCTCTCTCTCTCTCTCTCTCTCTCAACCAAGCCAGTCAAGGGAGAAGGGTCCCTGCCTTGAGTTGAAATCTGCTCAAGGTTTCTGCCTGATAAAAGTCAGTTATCTCTCCCCACTGTTTGCAAGTGCTTTCTCATGTGGGAATCGCTGAGTCTCAGTAGAATAGAGTTCGTCAACAGGTTTTTTTTTTTGGAGAGGGATTTGTAATGACATTTGCTGTTATTTGGCACTATACAGATAAATTTGACTTGACCTGACTTGAATAGTGTAAGTTTGACATACTGTAGGTAACTGGTTATGTGTGACGAAGATCGAATGCTTTGCTTTCACAAGGTTTTAACTTGGACATTCACCAGACAAATGCTCAGCGAGCCCTGAACAAAAGCGTTGAAGCAGTGACAGCAGACTTGTCCATAAAGCACACCCCCACGGCAGTGAACAGTAAATGCTGGGATGCCGGGTATCCTTTATAGACATTTGTGATGGCCATTAGGCTCGTGTTAATATGATTGTGGCATTTAACAGTTTATTTATGCATTTATTACACTTAGAGGCCAGTGTAAGAGAGCTTGTTAAATGTGACATATCGGCCGCTCTGACATATCTTCCAGCTGGAACTATGGGGGAGTCGGTGTAGTCAGGCAGTGTGCATTCATGTGTTATAGCGGAGTGACTTTGGAGGGAGGGCCCGAAGAGAGGGGTGGGATTTGTTTTAACGGTTGGATAGTTTCAAAATCCAGCTAGCTCTCACTGATTCCTTCAGTCTTTCCAAGCCTAGTTTGTAATTCATTAATAGTACCTCACTGCTCTAATCAAGTATATCACTTGAATGAATACCCTTTGGGACATACCAACTCTGTTTTGACATATCTTCCATTGAGGATGGCATGTTTCAAACAATGTTTGTGTGTACCGACAACATCTGAAGCGTTTCACCTTCACATCTCTCTGATGTTCGAATCAGTAGGATCTGAATCTGTCAATTTGGCAACACTGTCGACGCATGCAGCGATCAGCAAGATGCACTGAAGCATAAAAGTATGCAGGATTTTGACCTCTTTCTAAGTCTCTCTCAACATTTTAATTCCTCACATGACGGCTCGTGTCACTTTTCATGCACTCAGTCAAGGGAAAGATTATACTTTCCAGGAAAGACTGTGTGGTTCTGTTATCCCATTTTTTATATTTCATATCCAGAATGATAGGCATGGAAACATGTTTCAGACATTATGTTCAAGTTAAGTATTTTTTTAACATTGGGTTTGTACCTCAACCTCAAATCTATAGAAGTAAATGGAACTAAATGTTAGTGCTTTACACCAATGATTATGAATCCCCTTTAATGCCCTGCTCAACTGTTTGGTTGAACTGATTTTGAGTCTCTAATTCTTATCGAAAAATATTACTGAACCAATTGACAAAGTAGCAGCATGTGTATGCTAAACTCTAAGGTGCAAAGGATGGAGCCCTGGGGGACACCGCAGGTCAAAGGAGCAACTGAGGAGGAGACATTGACCATGGCTATTGAGAAAGTCCCATAACATATGCAAGATTTATTTCTACCTTTTATAGTATGTTAGGATTTACTTAACAAGATAAAATAACTTCATTCGACAACTTAAGTCTAGTGAGGATAAAATAATTTTCGAAAACATATTTTACCCAAACAGTTGAGAGATTTCACTTGATAATTGAGGTTATAACGGTGAACTGATCAAATTAAAATGGCTATTTTCCATCAAAGTCAGATTTTTCTGTACTGTATAAAAACGTGCTTTACCAATTTTTTACCATTTTATGGTAAATAGAGAGTGTCTTTGATATCATATTAATAGATTAAAAAAAATGTAAGAAAATGAATTTGTTAAATATTTTTTACTTTAGTAATGAAATTTAAGAGTTAAAGTGAATATTATTTTCAAGTCATAAAGGTGATGTGATCTGATTAATCAGATCCCAAACATTTGCATGCCCTCATTATTTAATGGGGTATATAAAGCTCAGCATTTGGGTTCATGCCGATGAATGCCCAGAAAATCCGCCCCCCTGGAGTCTAAACACTGGTGGTTGTGGCGGCTGATGACTCCGCTAAGCCTGATGAATGATGAAGTTTATGGATCTGTGAGGACTGGCAGAGATGGGGACGTGGAGGCGGAATGATTGAACTAGAGGAATGGAAGTGGGTCATATTTAAAAAGACAGCACCAAATATTATAGGGTCTGATGAAGGAGTATCATCATCATATTGCTTAGATGAGGTCAGCTGAGGACAATAGTTGACATCAATTGATGCCCCAGACTGTGATACAGCAAAATGCCAGGTAGTGTGTATGAAATAATTGTGGCCCGAGTGTGCAAGGACAGTGTCTTCCTGAATGAACTTCCTCTAGAGTTTCATTGATATGCCCTCTTGATACTTATAAATAGATGCGTCCTTTTCAGAACTTGTTTCTGTCTTTGTAAGCATACTTCCATGTATCCTTTTCATTGATAATATATCGATACCTTCCCAAGAAGGGTTTGAAAAACCACAAGTTTTGACAACAACGAAATGACGCTGTTCAGCTTGCATGATCACTTGTCAAAATTTGAGCCGCGGTCACACAGCTTGCATCCAGGACAATGAACGAGATGCTCGCCTGCTTCGAGAGGAGAGCATGTGAGAGAAAGAACGCCCGTGCGAGAGGGGAATCTGTAATTTCATTCATTCTCTGTAACAATTCATACTGAACGTTCAGTTCAGCTTGATTTCCCAGTGAAATTCTTTGACGTCTGTTAACAGTTTTTTCTTTTCTCTACATTCATGTCTGACAAAAACTGAAAGTAAACTGACCAATTAGTGGCCACCAAAGTTTGAATTTATGGTCATATATACATTCATGTTTTGGACAATTTGCCTACTATTGGGTCTTTTATTTTAATATCAATAATTAAATAAAACAAATAATTAATGAAAATAAAGATAATAATAATGATTTTATCATTACTTTATTGTTATAATTATTGTTGATAACGATGATTATACATTTCATTTATTATGGTAAGGATAATAACACTGATTTTCGTTTTATCTTGAAAACAATATTATTAAACCGAACAAAACAAAAACAGCTGGATTATATATGAATAGTTAGTTGTATCTATATCTTCTTTCATAGGATGAAGTTACTATTTCTGATTCTGCTATTTAATTGTTGTTTGTGACCATTTTCATAATATTTTTATTATAATGTTTTTATTTCAGAATTATTTGTGCATTTAATAATTTGTTAACGTTAGGCATATTGTTATAGTATACGTTTTTGTGTTTACATGCACATGCATGAATATCTATAGCCACATGGATTGGCTGGCCCCATAACCAAATTCCATTTTGTGCACCAGTTTGGCTAGGAACTTACCAACATGTGAATGGAGAGTTTGTTTTGTTTTTTTATAGATATTCATTGCGTGTTGCTTGCTTGCCGACAATTTCTAATGGTATTGCTCAGTTTAGTCTGGACGTCACCGAAAGATGCATTAATTCATGCACAAATGAATGTTAGGTATGGAGAGAAGGTTCCGTCTTTATCCGTCTTTTTCATTAATAGTATAAAAAACATTAGCATAAATATACCCTTATCCAAACATTCACCCCGTTCTTGATCAATTCTCTATTCTGGTGCAAGATCCTTCTCTACACCAGGTTTTATGCGAATACATTCACTAGGTCGTGCATGATCCTGATGACAAGCAGGATCAGGGGAAAACACAACTTCCTTGACAGAGGAAATAAGAACACCAAAATGTCGTTCCAGAAACAATGCTCCTGATAATCTGGGACATCCACAGAGCTTCCATCTTTTAATATGAAGTGTGCTGCATTGTCACTCTCTCCTTTACTCTATTATGAGGGACTTGAAAAAAGCCTGGAAGGTTGTAATCAAAACAGCAGAACACTGCAGAATTTGTCAGTTGACTGTCAGTGCTTCACCCAGATGTTTAAATCTGGTTCATTGTCCCCCATGAGATTCAGCCTCTCCACTAATCTCCTATCACCCTAGATTTCATGTTATCAATCTCTAAGTTTCTGGGTTTGACTAACTCTCCTAACTAATGCTCTGCTGCTACTTCTGTGTTTGTGTGATCTGTCCTCTTTCCAGGTTTGGCGCAAGTTTTTGGGACTCATGATCTTCATTCCTAAGCCTTACTCTATTTTATAATCTACAAATATCAGGAATTTTGTCATGTGCTTTGCCTGTTGTGCTCCCATTGGTCTGTTATTTTGTGTGTCTGTGTATCCTGGAACAGTGATCCCTCCTATGTTGCTTTTGTTGATGTTACATCTAACAATTTTCTGTAACCCCTTGTCCTTTGCAGAGTTGCTGTCTGTCACAGGTGGCGTGCCCCTGGGCAAATCACCAGGTCATCACAGGGCCACCATAGAGCCTGAGTGTCCTGACCTAGATCCAGATTCCATGGATCATTTTTCAAATTTTACACTTGCATAGACCTTAGTTAGAGGATGAACAGCATTGATTTTGGGTAAGGTCACTAGGGGGCTTTATCTACAAAGGTTTTTGGGCTAAAATTTCTCAACTTTCCAAAATTGGTGCATATGAATCTGCTCGAGGAAATTTTTTCTTGTACATATCATATTATACATTAATATATCATATTTTACTCAGTATTGGGAGCTTTAAAAATTAAAAATTAGATAGGCATTTTGCAGTGGATGGGGGGACTTGCTGTTTGGAATGACAGGGTAGGGCTAGTTTTGACCCTGGAGCAGTGAATGAGGAATGTTGGCGGCAGGTTGAAGGCGTGACTGGAAGTGCCAGGGTCCAACTGAGTCTGGGACTTTCTGGGAGGTGGGTAACCATGGAGTGAGGCAGTGTGATCAGACAGGGCAGTCAGTTAGAGGGAAAAAGGAAAAGATCAACAGATTCTCTGAAAAAGCAGGAACTCTAAATATTTTGAGCAGTTTAATAAAACCTAGCTCTAAATGATTACTAATGCCAGATATGTAATTATGTTTCATATTTATTGCTATGTATGTTTATTGCCTTTCTCTCCGCCTTTGCTCAGATGATAAGACATGAAAATAATCTATGTATAAAGACCAAAATGACATAAAAATGAGGACAGTGTTTTCTGATATATTACTAATAGTGTCAAATCGCAGATTAGCACTAGTGGTAAACACAATCCTGACACCACCAGCCCATCTGTGTGGAAACTTATCGTTCGTGTTGTCAGAGTCTTTAATGACTGAAGTGCTAATACTGGCCTCAGCAGTACAATAAGTATTCATTATTGCAGTAGATTGCTTTCAACTGTCACATCATCTGAATGTGTTCAAATCTATTTACCTGGTCTACGAAATTCAGAGGAAATATCGTAAAATGACCTTCTGATTGCTAATTTCACATCTAAATCACATCAAAGTGTAAGAAAGACACATTTTCTTTAGTGTAGGCCACATCATTGTTATCCATATCATTATAACTGCTGTCAGGTGAAGTGAATTAGAATAGAAATGGAATTGGATAGAATAGAAAGAATTTTATCAATCCCCACGGGGAACTTTGGGTGTTACAGAAGCTCCAATGTTGTAAAGTGACAATAAAAAAAACATGACATATAAACCCTTTTATAGCTAACCATACATAAATAGACATTAATTAATAGAGATTCATAAAATATAAATATGACAAAAGAGTCAAAGTCCAGGAATAAAAACAGATACCTGGTGATACCAATTACTAGGTATCTAGTAATTGTCAGTGGTGGGATATATTGGGCAGCAAGAGAACATTTATCCTGAAATTCATGTCTTAAAGTAGTATAATTAGTTCAGGGTGAGCCTGATTGATTCAGACTGAATTGTGATGGTATCTACAAAACTGTAGGTCTTGTTGGGTTTTACTTGTCCACAGGGGTGAGAGGTCCAACGTATCACAGTGGTCAGAGAAAAAAAAACTATGGGTGAACTGGTGGCAGGGTCGTGGGTGGCCAAAGCACTTTGAAGCATGTAGGGAATGAACAATGTATGGCGTCTTGTTGTGTATGGAGCTGGTTAGCCACAGACCAGTAAGAATACCAATGCGGACCTTGTCCATTGCTGAAAAGCGCAGACAGTGGACATATCAGTATCGGAACGGAATGATGAATTACGTTTTCTTTTATATGATCTTGGCGAACATTGCTTACCTGCAGAGGAGCTGGCACAAGGATGCACTATAGGAAGGAGGCAAGACGGGGACGGCAGTATGATGTTTTGGGCGGTGTTCTGCCGGGAAATCTTGCGTCCTACCATTCATGTAGATGTTACTTTAACTGCCTGAACTCTGCTGCAGACAAAACCCCCATCTTCACAGAAACAGTATTGGTTTCTGAAATTGGCTGGATCATGCTCCCTGATTCACTGCAGAAATAGTTCCGGAATGGTGTGATTAACACAAAAATGTAAGTTATTGTCTTTGGCCTTCAGATTCTAGATCTCCATCGAATCATTCATCTGTGTGATGTACTGGACAAAGAAGTGGAAAACATGGAAGCACCCGGCTTGAAACTCTAATCTGGATCTGGTGCTAGCGTCTTGGTGTCAGATACCACAACACGCCTACAGATGTCTGATGAAGTCCACGTCTTTTCTGCTTAGAGCAGTTTTAGTACTAAAAGGTTATGGTTGATAATGTTATGACTGAGCAGTGTACATAACAACACTTCACTGAAACAATACCTTAAAGACTAAGATTAATGTTCTGACTATGAAATAATCGTCTGTGTTTTTATGGCTTAATTTATGTTTCCATCACATCAAAATTCATTTAAAAATAATGTCTTCTGGATCATAATTCAGTTCACGATAAGGCTTTTTCTTTGTGTCATTGTGTCAAGTGTCATTACAGACTATGAGCAACAGAACTGCAAGGTCCAAAATATGTTGAGAGGCTCCAATTTTGACAAATGACCAGTCTCATGTTGAATGCACTCCTTGCAAACTGTATTTGCAGATTAAAAATTGAAATCCAGAGTCCATAGTTATCCACAAGTGCATCAAAAGAGAACACATTTAAATTTCTTTTTAAATTTCTCCTTTTATTTTCTTTGCATCCGTGAGAATTCTGGCAGAATATGTGTTTGATTGACAGGTTGACCGGAGCTCATTCGCCGAGAGGAAGATCAAGATAATGAACAAGTGGCCAAAATTCTCCATCCTGATCGAGTCCATCCTACCGTGTACATGCTGCAGGTTTCATCACTTAGCCACTAGCATTCTTGAGAGTAGGGATTTTTTCATTTGCAGCATCTGCTTCATTTTTCCTCAACACATACCGTGGATCAATAGGCTCCGGAAGTTCCACTTAGGTTCCATCATTCAACAGAACATCCCATTCCAAAACCTATTTCTGATCTAAATGGTTCAGAGAGAATTGGAAGAACTTTTCTAATGATGTTGGGTAAGCAGTGGTAAACATCCTGGAGTTCTGGCATGGAGTCCTGAGTAATTTCAGCATTAACAGAGAAAAATAAGCTTTGGGAATCTCCTACTAAGATAAGCCTGTGAGGGTGACCGTCTTTTAACAACATCAGATTTGTGTCCATGATGAACGACGATTTTGGAGGTCAAATTATTTTGAGGCCGCAGTTGTCAGTCAAAGCAGCATAATGTCTTGCTCAAATGTTGGGTTCAACACATTTTGCATCACTATCTCTTTTTGAAAAATGTGTGACAAAACCTGTTCATAATATGACCCAGTGGCAGCATGTCGATGATGAAGGCAAAGGCGCCAAGGATGGAGCTCTGGGCGACACAACAGGTCACAGGGGCAACCGAGGGGGAGGCACTAGACGTTGATATTAAGTAGGATTCTCCGCATTTTATAGCATGTGATGACTTACTTAACAGAATGATGTAACTTGATACAACCAAAAATGTTTTCTGAAAACATGTCCTTTCATGTTTTTCTTTTCATAATGAGTTCAGTAACTCTGCTCTTCTCTAATTAAAATGTTTTATTTTCTATGAAATTTTTAATTTCATCATGGTCTAATTTTATAAGTCTTGTTTTTTTTAAGGTTTGAAAACATGCCTGACCAAACAATTCGTCATTTTATTGTCAATTTAGAATGTCCAAGATAAGGGATTTAAAAATGGCTGAAATGAATAGAATATGTAAAGAAATGATATGTCCATATTGTTTTTTCTTGGTGAGGACGTTGAAGGGTTAATGTGGAAAAGAGTTGTTTGCACTGATCTATCTAAACTGATATAGGGTATATTTTGCCAGTAAAGTAAATGGGATTTTGAATAATCTTGCTTCCAAATGTATGTCAGTGTGAAACTGGCAGCTTAACGCACAGAGAGTCATGACTTTATCAAAAGCATAGAAAATATAAATTGTGCATACTTGCTGCATTTGCCCATCGGACAGAACCATATGTCTAATTTGCATAACAGATCTACACGCTGTAGATTAATGTGGAATTAATCACAGTGTGAAAAAGTTCAATACCATAACGTAAAACCTGAATTCCACACATAACAATAACTTTGATGGTGTTTTTTTGTCGTCTATATCTACTCTGACTTCTAATCTTTATCACCTCCGTACTGTCAAATGGCATTCCCATAACTCCACGGTAACTGCCGTCTCCCTGAATCTCCATCTGTTTGGGTCCCTGCAGGCTTACTACCTGCTGGGAAACGAACAAATAAAAACACTGCTTGAATAAAATACTGTCCTGCAACACATTGTTAGTCTGTCATTGTTTGGCAGGCCGAGTGGTTCGGAGCTGCGTGACTGCTGCTCTACATTGCCCGACAGTTTTCAAAAAAAAAGGTAAAAGTGGGTCATAACACAAACGGCAAGCGGGCAAACTGCCTGTGGATAATCAAGACCTTTCATCGCTGTGGAGAGCTATTTATCAAACCGTGTATCTCTGTCTTATTGATTGCTGCAGAGGCACGCTCTACCTAAAAGGTTATTTCTGTCTGGTAACAAAACAATGCTTCTCTGTTTGGTTTGTGTGCTGGCAAACCTAAAAATAACACATTCAAACAACCCCAGCCACAATGTGTTCCACCTGGAATATATTTAAAAAAAAAGCATATATAAAAATCAATTTGATTTATGTGACCATTGCTGCACATCCACTCTGCCCTGCGGACTCATGCAGTGGAAGGAGAAGAATTTATTTCATATCATGTGTCAATGAAGATGGGAAATAGTGTGAATGTGTTTCTATGGTTCGGTGGCCGTGCAATCACCTCTGTGACACGGAACTCAAGCAGTGCTTCAAGCTATGTGAAGCACTGATAGCATGCCAGCATGCTACCTCTTAACACATCGCAAAATCAATCCAAAATCTCCATCTCAGTCACCTTACATAAACCCCCCCAAAACATCTGTGTTCTAGTTTAAGAATGTAATGCATTGTTAATTATGATACTTGAGTTAAAGTGAACATTTTTGTACTATGAATACGAAAGGCATTTTTTGCATCCCATTTTTGCTCTTTTCCTTTTCTTTCAATTCTGGAGGGTACTGTACATGGTGCCAGTCCAAAGCCCAGACAAATGGGGATTGTTGTTTCAGGAAGGGCACCAGCATTAAGCCTGTGCCAGGTCAATAACGAGGATAAATCTGAAAAACCTTCTGTGGCGACACCTAATCGGGAGAAACTGAAAGAAGTTGGACAACATGACCATGACTCAGATAGAAACAGCTAATTGTTAGAAGCGGTGCAACAAGAGTTGTAGCAGGGTAACCTTTCACCTTTCACCTGAATCAGTGAGGAGCGAGGAGGAGAAATTATAAATCCGCCACACGTGTGACCTGGAGAGGACGGAGAAGGCTGAAGCAGACAGAGGAGTGATATCTAATTGCTGAAGGGATGTATTAAATCTAGTTTCTTGGCATGGAAGATATACAAACCAAGATAAATTCCTCCACCAAGAAACCATTGGATGACATTGCTCATCCCAGAAGGTGACACCAAATAAGTCATGCTCAACAGAAACTCTCCTGACTTCCTTTTTTCCTCCAAACTCTCCACCAAAATATCCTCCTCCTCAACCCCTCTGAATTGACTTGAGACTCTCTCCTGTCCACACATATTCACATAACGAAAGACTATCATCCTAGAAGGACATGGACACTGCTCCTCCCAGAACATACACACACACACACATACACACTCACACACTCACATACACACACATATATATGTATATATATATATTTTGACGAAAAAAGAATCTCACTAGAAAACTGAAAGAAAGAGGCTGGAATAAAAGATGAAACTGGCGTATGAGATGGGAACAATCAGACACACTTCAAGGTAATCACAGTAAGTCAGATAATCATGGTTAGTGAGTCTGAAATGGGACAAAACAGGTAACAAGATGTGTAAAAATCTTTAAAAATGAAAAACATGACTTATTTAACAGGGGGGTTTATGAAGGAGTAATTGGGGCCAGGCATAAGAAAAAAAAAATTAGAGGAGGAAGATTTTTTCATATTTCATTTTACGGAAAAAAGTCAAAATGTCGAGATTAAAGTCAAACTAATACCCTAATATTCCTTCGTAGGGGAATCTGTCACTTATGAATAACTCTGTTAAAATGAGTTTTGTGTTAAGTGTCCATCTTTGCACACTCGGTTAGGCTGTTTTTTTTGTCATGTGGGTACTCGTAGAATACTACATTTGGCCCACTTTTAAGTATAAAAGCATTTTCTGTATACTCTCAAATTGGCAAGTTTAAGTGAGGAACTACACAATGAGGTGATCGCAGCAGAAGTAGTTAAGATGGCAGCTTCCTTCATCAGACTCCCCTGACAGTAGGCGTTTTTATGCAGAGATTGTGCACCAGTGCTTCAATGAAGACTCTTCTCCAACGCTTCCATGAACAAAGGAGGTGTAAAGTATTTCTCGTTGGCACCAATCTCAGGTGTGATGATCTCCATATGCCTCTGCCGCAATTTCCAATAATGAATTAACATAGAGGGAAAGAAGGTCCTTAACCATCACTGTTACGTGAAGCTGACTTCATCCTCTGCTCGTGGCTTAGAGTCCCTTTGCTGTCTCCTCAATTTCAAAAGATTTTTGTTTGATTTCTTCATCTCTGAGTTAGCTGCTAACTGCTACAAGCTTCTTTTAAGTGTTCCTTTTGTGAGCCATAATACACATAATATGCTGGCCCTACCTTTCCAAATCACCTCTGTTACTACCTCCGTGATCAGCATTCAGGTGGATCACATCAGACATCTCGTTACATGTCCATTGCATTCATTAAGTACAGAGGGATGGGTATAACGGTAAAATTGATACTGTGTAAAAGGGGTATAAATATAAAATCTGTTGAGACCATTGAGAAAATGATACTTGAGTGGAGATGGTTGCTTTGACTGCCGTATCTAAAGTCAGGAAATGAACAGCCTGACTCATACAAGACAGAAAAAAGTTTTCCAGGTGGCCTGAATAATTTCTGTTAACTTGGCCATGACCTTTGGCTGCACATAGATTAACCACTGGCAAGTTGGCTGCTAAATTTGGTTCGGTTTGCGGAGAGAAAAACAAGCCAGGAAGTGACCTTTAAGCCTCGCCAGCTTCACAGCAAAGAGGATTGTTTTGTGTAATTTTGACGCTGTTTTAAATTTCACGGGACAGCAAAATTTGCATAACCTTCAAGCGTTCAAGGGGTCAGACGTCTACCTTCCTCTTGTAATGTGGGGTTTATAAATGTAAACAGTGGGACTAATCTACCTTGCTCCAATCAATATGAAACCCTGAGTTAAGAACTCCCTGCTGTGATGTCTGTATTTGGGTTGTGTGTGATGCGTGCATGTCTAATTAGAGGTGACTGTTCAGCCTCTGCTGGATAACAACAGTGAACAGAGTGCATTCAGAAGTCAACAGGATTTTCTGGGCTGTGATTATATGGAACAAGATTTTCTCTGCTCCATGTTTGTCAGTCCGACTGTTCTACGGTCTGATGCCATGGTTCACGTGAACAGCTTTGTCTCTGCATGCATCTTTAAGGTATGTGTTGAATAGCCTATGCTATAGTATTTAAACTAATATTCTAACCACTGACAGGTGAATTCAGAAGTGCTTTGGGTCAGATGGACCCTGTAATGTCCAAGTCAACTGTTTGATTGAGCACATGTTGAGTCTCTATTTCTTCTTTATAGCATGTGTGTCACATAAACTGTTCATAATCTGACCATGTGGCAGCATGTATAAGCTAAACAGTAAGGGGCAAAGCATGGACACCTTAGGTCAAAAGGGGCTCAGAGGAGGATAACGTACACATTGCTATTGAGAGAGTCTTATTCGATAAAGAGGCTTTTATAGCATGTGAAGACTCACTAAACAGAATTATGTGAATTGATTCAACCAAAGAAGTCTAATAAAGAGTTCAAACAGGTGTTTGATTTATTCTTGCGGGAAAATAAATATATATAGAGATCACAGCAACGGAACCCTCAGATACTTCTGTCATCATCAGACCATATCATATATTGTGTTTCATAATGTGCTTGTCATTATTAATATTATTATCATTATATTAGTAATGACGCACAGTGGCTGATTTGGCGCTGTTGGTAATTTCGTTGATTAAGCCGATTGTTTTCTTTTTTCCCGCCGTTAAACAGCACCTGTGAGGCTAATGTCAGAGGGTGGGGGGGCACCCTGTTCCTCGCCTGGACCAATGACAACGCCGGAACATGTAGCGACAGGAAACACAAACAGAAATAAAAACAAAGTCCTGATGGATGTAATCAGAGTCGCAGTTTTGGTAGATTAATGTGTTTGTGTGTTCCTTCAACATTACTTGAATGTACTTTTATTGTTCACACTCATTTGAAACAAAGAAAGAATTATCGTGTGCGTCTTACACGTCATCGGTGTATCGCTGTGTCACTCCACTCAGGAGGGATTCCCAACAACCCTGAAAGCCTTTCATTGGGTAAAGTAAACCAGCCCTGAATATGGCGCAGACCGTCCGCGTGGGCTATTTTCATTCAACAAAATCGGTCAACCTCTATTTTCTTAAGTCAGCCAGAGCCCTGCATTTAGTTAGATGTCTGTTAGCTTGTCAGTCCGACCATCATTAGCCTCAGCGAGTCGAACACTTCCTGCCGCTCTCAGACCTTTAAGGCTTTTGTAACACTCGCAGTCTGTCCACCAAAACATATCTTTGCTTTTATTTCTACATTTCTCCAGTAAGAACAGAAATTTTACTCTGTGTGAAGTTTGTTTTCAGTCTTCCTGTTCCGCCTTCGCCGTGACTGACCTAATCAATCAGTAGTCATTAATATTAATTAGGGTGTTCCACCGACTTTCTAATGGCACCCGTGGGCGTTGCAGGAAGCCCGCTCATGCTGCGCCACACTTCAAAAAGGTTGAGATTAATGAACGAAAAAATCAGCGTAGGACGTGAGTTTGCACTGTTGAGAACACAAATCGTATATTTGTCTGTACGCCACCTTCTGATGCATAACCTACGTACAGTTTTATAAATAAGGGCTTGCATGCTGCTCTAGAACAGGAGTTGGTTTGAAATTCTAACCTTATTTTTTTCCATTTGGAAAGAGTGGGGATTTATTTAAAGTAGCAATAATTGTGTTTTTTTATATTCTTAAATCCTTCGGTTTCCAATCGAAATAAGAAAATAAATGAATAAAATAAAAATTCCGGATCGCATACCATCTTCCATACAATAATAATACATATTATAATTATTGTTATTTTATTAATGAGTACTTAACTTGAAACTTCTAATAGAATTTTCGGAGTTACATCAAAACATTCAATATCCTTTTAAATGTTTATAAAGCAGGACTGTACACAGCATCAACCAGGGAGGCCAGGAGCTTTGGAGGAGATGATCCTCGGAAAGAGAAAACCAGAACCGTCTGAGGGATGACCAGCATGCGCCCGCCAGGACTGTGTCATCAATAGCCAATCGGCAGACCTTCAAACATTCCAGCAGGGTGTCGTGTGACCTTTCCACGGGAATCACTATGGTGACGGTTTGCTGAAGCAGCAGGGCTAACCCCCAACTGCATCTAGAACTCAAAGTTTATGTTACACTATAAAATCCAAAAGGATTTTTTTTTTTGTTTGGCAAGAACTGTCACTGTAAATAAAAGTATACGTTTCTCTACAAAAGATAATTCAGTTCACTTTAGGATTTTTATTTCTATTATGCACAGGAAGTTTTTTATATTTCCATTTATTACACGTACCATTGGATAAACATTAGTGGTAGAAGGGTTTGGCATCTAAGGAAGAAAACTTTTGAAGTGGATCCAGGTAAAGGGGGACCTGCATGATTTTTGGATTTTCTAAATGAATGTTTAAAATTTTTTTCAGCACTTTTATCAAATTATGCATCACAGTATTTGATAGGATTTTATGAAACTACGTGTAGTAGTTTGTGTTTTGCAGAAGAACTCAATTAAAAGGGGATTCGTGATTATTTTCCACCATCTTTCACATTGCAAGAACCCAGATGGTGGTCGTTGGTATGACGCGCAGTTGTTGTTGTGATTTGAATTAGGGTTTTATTTATATGGGTTTCTGATCATTTGCGGACTTTTATTCCAATCTATTTATCTACAAATATGGGTTAAGTTCAAAAAAGTATGTTGTATTAAGTCTTTAACGTGAGCATGGATTTCTGTCATTTTCATTTTTACTTATTTCATTATTTTAAATTTTTGCTTTTATATTAGGTTTATTTTTTATTATTGATACTCTGTTTTATATTTGGACCCCAGAAAGACTAACGGTCATTAAATTTGGATCTAATGGGGATTGTTATAAAACAATAACAACGAAACAATAATTGGATAAAAATTTCATATTTCCATTCAAAATTTGTATTTGTCATTTGCTCCAGTTTGTGGCCATAAACCTTGCATACATTAGATGCTCACCTGTTATAATTTTAAAATGATCCCAAAATCTAGAAGAAAAACAGCGTTCTTGCATAAGAAATATAAATAAACCCTCAAGATGGCAAAACATTCTAAAATTACCACCCACATGCTTCGAAGTCACCCTCCACATCCAAGAGTTCTCCGGCTCGGATAACGCCATCATGATTCGAAATTGTAATATGAGTCTGTTTTTCCAAGTTTCAGGTGAGTTCTTTAGAAAAGATAAGATAAAACTTTATTAAGCCCAAATGAGATTTTTGTGCCAGAGATTGCATTGAGTAATGCGAAGGTATACCCCTTAAAACGCCCAGTTGCCTGAGTTACACAAACAATCACCCTGATGGATCTCCTCAAATGAAATGTGAGGTTATGTTCGAAAAAGTTTTTTTTCGTATGAAATCTCCCCCTAGTGAGTAAGAGGGGAGTGAGAGGCGTTGTCCATAATACTGAGAAGTTTCTTCCTCTCTGATGCCTCACTCAACGACTCCAATTCCACTATCAGGACAGGACTAACTTTCCTGAGGAGCTCAGCTTAAAACCCTTTGATGTAGTGCTCAACCATTCGCTTAATCGCATTTTGAATCACCAATTCTTATTGAAAATGCGTGTAACTGGACTGAACCTGTTTAGAATATTACCCGGTGGCAGCAGGTATATGCTAAAGAGTAAGGGGCCAAGGATAGAGCCCTGGTACACAAAGTCAAAGGAGCCACAGAGGAGGAGGCATTAAACATGACTATTGAGAAAGTTGGATTTATTTTGTTATATTAAAGCATACAAAGACTTTTTAAACAGAATTATGCTATGTTATGGTATGTTATCATACAACCAACTAAGTCAAATATTGGTGAAATTATTTTTTTTCTTCACAGTTTAGCTAATCTAAGTTGTCCAAATCGCATGAAATAATTTTGTAAATCCAAATTTTCTATTTTTACTCTTTAAAAAACGTGTAATTTTATGGTAAACTTAGAGTGTCTCCGATATTAAATTAATGATTTTTTTTTCTTGGTGAGGACATTAAAGGGTTCTCCTCTGAAGTCACTTGTTATTTCTTAACACACTCAAATATGACACTGTCATAGTTATTTAAATATACAGACAGAATATGTGCTTCTTACTAGTTTTTTATTTTTCATTTTGTATTTCTTCTTCTTTCCCTGTTTAGTAACATCTGCTCCTGAGCCACATTGTTTCCTCGAGGGGGTCAAACAGTGCCATGCTGTCTTTAAGTGTATTTGAGGATATATTGTGTCTTATGCTGCCTCCGCACACAGATGTTCTGATAATGACATGTTGTCTTTTGGAGTGTGTGTGCTGACTCACAGTCCGAGTGATTCAGCCCCGGTGTTCCAGCTGGCCTCTGCCACAGATGCCTGTTGTGGAGGCTGAACATTGGACGTCTCCTCCTCTCCCTGAACTTGTTTATTTGTCATCCCACAATGCACTGGGAAATCGGATACAAGAGGGGGAGGTGGGGTTGTTGAGAAGAACAACAGCAGGGATCCTTCAGCCAAATGGACGTGTGTTTACTTTGGGATGTTTCCTCATCAGTCACTGTAATGAGAACATTGTAAAAAAAAAAGAAAAATGACAAATTTCTTCAGGGGTCTCAGTTCAGCAAACAATCTGACTCTGACTCGGCCTCTGCGATTTGAAAGCTTTTCTAAATATCCTCTTAAAGTTTAAAGTGGAAAATTGGAGACTGAGTCAGTCTATTAAATGATGAATTATGAGATGTAGACCGCACGGATGGAACAGTGGTCCTGAACCCTCCCTCGTGTAATTGTTATTTCACCACTTTCTGCTCCTGTGTAAAAATTATTAAAAACTACTCGACTCTATTTGGACTTATTTAGGCTTAAGGACATGTGGGCCACTCCGGGGTAAACACACTTTGAGTTTATAAGGAGCTAAGGGGCAAATGTAATACCCATAAACAAGTGGAGAACACATAAATGATGGAAGTTGCAGAATGTGAAAATAAATAGCTAATACTTGCAAGAGTTTAGTCAAACATTTGAATGAAAGATGAATGGAAAATCCCAAATGGGATTCCGCTGTGGCAAACCGATCTTTACTCGTTGCCCACAGACTTCAGATGTTTTGCTAAAACACGGAGAGAACAAATGCATTCGCAGTAGGTTCCAGACCACAGTGTTGTGAAAAGGTATTGGACCCCTTCCTGAATTCTTCTATTTTTGTGATTATCTCATGCTAAACTTGGCTGGATTTTCAAAAATATTTAACCTTAAACAATACGAGGGAACTCAAAATACAGGTTTTTAATGATAATTGTATTTATTGAACTTAAAACGTTATCCTTCAACCGGGTCCGTGTGGCAAAGGGCTGCTCCCCCTTAAAGACTTAATGCTAAAAACTACCCAACTGCATTAATGACTGGTTCCAGCTGGACTAGAACCAGCCAGATCTGATCCCTACCAGCCCTCTTCAATCACATCATCACTTCCATAGATCCACAGTGAAACACTTTTTCTGCAGACTGCAGAAGACTTGGAACAGTAGTAAACTTTCACAGAAGTGGCCCACCTTCCAGAATCCCCCCAAGAGCAGAGTGAACGCTCATTCAGGATATCACAAAAAATCCAAAGAAAATTTCCAAGAAACTGTAGAACTTTCTTATCCGAACAAAGGTCAGAGTTCATGGCTCCACTATTCCAGGTACACTGGGCAAATATGGCATCATGGGAAATTGATAGGAGAAAGCCGCTGATGACCCAGAAGAACATTAAGGCAGGTCTGAATTGATTTCCCATAATGGGTAACACAGTTGCCTCACAGCAAGAGGGTTCAGGGTTCAAATCCATTACCACCCGGCCCATCTGTGTGGAATTGTCAGGTTCTCCCTGTGTTTATGTGGAATCTCCCCGGGTTCTCCAGCTTCCTCACACAGTCTGAACGCTTTCAATAACTATAGATGTATTGGTGACCCCAAACTGCCAGGAGGTGTGAATGTGAACATTAATGGTTGTTTCAACATGTCGGTCCTGTGATGAACTGGCAACTTATCCAGGGCGTACACTGCCTCTTGCCCAATGGCAGCTGGGATAGGTTCCAGCCCACTCACGACCCTGAGCAGGATAATTAATAAATTAAAATGAATTACAGAAAATTAATGAATGAACTGATGCTATTAGGAGAATATTTGGTACCACTTCACAATAAGATTCCCTTATTGAGGTTTTTTAAATGGCTTCTACTTAGTTTACTAAATAAGTTGTAAACGTTTTACAAATCATTAATAACCTGATATTACTCAGGAGCTTTAAAGTGTATCAGATACCTGAAGCATGCTAAATAGTGAGCACACTTATCTGTACTGCTAACTTGATATTGCCAAATAGCCATCCACATTGAAAAATTGAGAGCTTTGTTTTAAACTGTTTAAAAACGTTAACTAATAACTTATGAAGTGTTTAGTTTATTTACATTCATTTACAACTAATTCTTAACCATTTTTAAATCCTTTATAGAATTATCCTTATGTTAAGTGGGTAAACAGGGGTTTTGCCTGGGCGGGTGCCTGAGCCAGACTTGGGTTGGTTCAACAATAAAACCTTCTAAGAAGCGGTTTGCTTTCCCACTGGGTAGAGAAGCACTACAGCCATAGAATTACATGACAGAGAAACCATAGTCACTTCATTATGTCCCTTTCACCTCTAATGTGTTCGATACAAAAAATCATCAAGACTGCAGGGAAGGATCAAAGGTTTTGACCACAAAATGTGCGACATAGAGGAGGCAGTGATGATGTATCTAAAGACTAAAAAGCAGCAAAAGTGGAGATATTACTTTGAGTATATATGAGTATTTAGTCATAAACATGACATTGTTCATGTTCATAGTTCAGCTGTTTTCATCTACTCTACACTTTGTTGTGTCTTTTTTTTTAAAGATTTTTGAAAAACATTGTTGATGATAATTCCAGCACCAGCACCTGACAAAACCAGGTCTTGTTTTTAAGCCACTGAGGACTTGGTTCCACACGTTTCCTGGCTCTGTGTTTATTCTTTGGCTGTGGAAACAAAAAAAAAGTTCAAAATTCGGCCCTGGCTCCAAACCATCCCCGGAACTGGCTGGATGGAAAAAAGGATACGTGATAGATGCCTCTGCTGAGATTACCTCCTGAGCTGATTAATTTAAGATGTTTTAGGTTGAACTGCCTCTGGCAATATTTAAATGCCACTCAGCAGTATTCACGTTATTTCATTTATTTGAAATGGATTCTTATGATTAGTCCAAAAAAAAACAGCTACCTATCTAATGATGACAGAATATATTTCCTCAGATGTCGATGAGTAAAAACAAAGCATGCAACGTAATCGTGGGTTTCCTAAGAAATCCAGCCAGAGCTCCGTCAACTACCCCTTTTTTTTTTCTGCGTGACTAAGCACCTAAGGGAAATGTGTGTATTAATAACTCCTGTTCCACATAATTATCACCCCGGTGAAAACAACAGCAGCAACAGCGTCACGAAAATAAGCCCTCTGGGATGATTCATCCAGGCTAATTGTGGAACAAAGCCAACAAACAAGGAGAACAGGGGTATTTTCTCAGTATTGGTGTCATATTTGAAACATGGTGTGGAAGCAGAATGTCCAGAAGGACTTACTCTGAGCCAAGATCTCAACCATGATCCTGGCAGTGATCTTGGCTTAGTACACAAAAGGCTGCACTGATCCAAGTATTAAATTTGACAGGGAAACTAATGGTTATCTGTAATGTGAAAAAGTTCAGTAGTAGTGACACGTTTATATAGATTTATGTCCGGGGCTTAAAATTAGATTTGGAAGAGGAGAGATCTGAACTCCGGTGTAGCGCTAAGGACCAGACAAGGTCCAGTGAAAAACAACATAATAAATCAATATCACATTACATACTTAAAACATGTACTGTCTCATTCCATTGTTTCCAATGCTATGATATCATAACGACAGAATGATGGTGGGTCTGCTTTGTTCACTGACAGCAGTACTGAGAGGAAAGTTAAGTCACTGTATGTTGGTAATATTACAGAATATTGAGCACTAATGTTTTCTGGAGATCATACTGATGCTCAAATGTATGTGAAATTAAATTTATATATGACAGTTCTTAGGGAATGCCGATAAATGTTATGGATTTTCGGCATTTTACAGTCCCTACAGTAGCACACTAGATCGCTTTAGGAGAAATAATGAGGACAAAATATTCTAGCAGAGGGTTACGCAACGTTTTTTGCAGGGTGGACTGGTTTGGCAATGATTGACTAGTTGTTAGCAGGTAGACTGCTGATGTTAATGATGTTAGCTTGATGCTAACTGCTAGTCAGAAAACATTATTCAAACAATCTAAGCTACTAATTTAAACAACTAGAAACAAATGAAAATAAAGCCTACCAGGTTCTGTTGATCTTTGAGGTCGTCTATTGTCCACCATTGTCTCCTGCTATTGTTCAGTTTAGGTTCCCCTTGATGCCAGTCTTTAACCGAGGACCAATTTAAGAACTTTAGATGTGGGTTTTAGGTTCTGCCAAAACTTGTGAAATTGCCAGTGGTCCCAGTCCCTTTACTAATTTTAAACATATTTAGTTTGTTCTTAATCCGGTTGGTCCGTCCGTACTCCGCTGCAGACACTCCACACTGTATTTGCTTTTATCCCCATAACTGCTACTTTACTACATGGTCACACTAGGTGGGTTTACATGGACAGCCTCATTCCGATTAGATTAGGAAAAGACGTCTAATCGGAAAGAAAATGCTGAATGTAAACACCACTTTCCGAATGGAAAGGACCTTTCTGAATTAGATTTCATTCCTTGCAAGGAGGTAGTCAAAATCCTTTCGGCAAGCCTCTCTGATAGCCAGTTGCTGCATGTAGCCGCTGTTTCGGAAAGCTTTCTGTTTTAGTTGTATCTGCGAATGCTCAGCATTGTGACGTAATGCTCTGCTAAGTTTTTTCAGCGTCACGGTTGGAAAAGATCAAAAATCATGTAAACAGGTGACCGACATTGCAATTCGGAAAGGTTTAATACGGAAAGGAGAAAAGTGTCCCATTTAAACCCACCTACTGAAGCTCTTTATTCTTCAGGTGGTCGTGACTCTCTCTCCATAATGTTTCTAAAACATTGTGGACAAAAAGTTTTGGCTTGCTATAATAACCCCGCCCCGAGGCCCCTATGTCACTTGTACTTGCCTCTAGCCAAGCTTGGTTTTGGTTCATTTTAAGCACCAGTTCTGAGGGTCAAGGGCCAGTTCCTCTGCGAACCCTCTGTGGAGGATAATCTAAGAACTGGTTCCAACTTAGTTACTGTCCCGGAACTGCGTCGGTGGTTCATTCTACATAAAAGCAATTTTTTTACTACTTTTAGGCTTCCATTCTAACTTTTCCACATGTGTTAGGACTGCAGAGAATTTCAGGGTACTTATGGACTTTGAACAGGAGCTATACTTGGGACATGACGGATGTATCTCAAGTGCACAAGCACAGATAAGAACTCATATAAAGAAATGCCTACCATTTTCCTTAGTTGCCAATAGTAGTTTAGGCTTAATACTAGTATGCTTTCAACACACAAACACTGTTACTTTCCATACAGCATTTATGTATTTACTGCCATCACCACTCTTTCACTTATTCTTGCTGTGTATACTGCATGTACCGCTGATCCCTTTATAGTACTGCTATAATGCATACTGTTGTCATTCTGTTGTCTTTATCGATGATCTCTGACTGTCTTGATGTTTTGTTGGATATTCCAAACAGCAGTTTTAGTGAAAACCACAGATGAGGGAAATTCTGGGTTTCCAGAAAGCGGGGTAAGTTAATTTCTGTTTAGAATTAATTTTAACCTGCCTTCTAGAATAACCCCCCTGATGTGTCATTTTGACATCTATATAGTCTATTTTGCACCGATGTTGTCCGCACAAAATTATATTTCGTTCACCTGTAAAGCTACTGTGTATGTGTCTGAATGACAATAAAACTAAATTTAAGTTGAAAATAATACTGAATAATTTTGTTATTTAACAATAATTTTAAGGCGCTGATTAATTTTGGTGGTCAACATTTTTTTCAAATTCATCCTCTTGCGAACATGAACAGTCTGATTTCATGGCAATCCTTGCAAAGGCTGTTGAGACAATTCAATAAAAACAATGTAACCCTCATATTGGCGCACAAGCAAAGTCAAGGCAGGAATGAGTGAAATCAGTAGCATTCATTTAACATATGGTGCATCCATCCCATAGAAATTTTCTTTATAAACAAAAATGTGGTAGGACGCTTTTAATGTCACAGGATCACTAAAATCATTCAAATCCATTACTAGCAAAGACAGCTTTCGCTGCTGAACCATCAAGAAAAGGTTTCGAAATTTTGGGGAATAAATGAAACCCATCAACAGCAGGAATTTTGTACTTGCATCAGACTGAAATCAGACCTGCTGTGCGCATATATTTGAACAGGAGATTAATAGTGAACATAAATCACTCTGCTAACTTTTGTGTGGCTCCTTATTAATCAATGTGCTTATGATGGATTATTTCTCCAGGCTGTCGGTCTAAATTATGTACGTTGTATATTCCAGACCTCATTATGTATCAGCTCTCCTCTCTGTTGTTACCCCTCGGGGTCAATTGTGCTCCTACAAGAATGATGAATGGGTTTTTTTGTTTTTCTTTTTGTTGGAATCTAGGATATTACAAAAATTCTAAAATGTAAGAGATGGATTTAACTTGCTTATAATTTGGATCTGTGAATATTTTTTACGTGCGGCGAATCAGACATTTGCCCAGCATTGATGAGTCCTAGAGGTGTAGTACTGTGAGGTATTCAAAGATCCTGATCTGCACTTACAGTCTGGGTCATCCTGATAGTGGAACGTGTGATATTAAGAAGAATTTGTATTATTATATCATTACTATCCAAACAGGACATCACCGAGCAGCTGATGGTGTTACCAAGCAACAGCAGCAGTAGATTAAACTGATGCTCTTACCTCACTAAAGGTCCATGCCCTGATCCACATTCGTTTGTGACTAGTGAAAAGGAAACATTGTCAGTCATTATAAGTCAGGGATAATATTGAATCGTCAATATCGCTGCTCTGACCACCATATTACCGCGACAACTCAAAAACTGCAAACTTTCATGGATCATTTTCAAATTATATACCTACATAGACCTTAGTGCAAGGAAAAACTGGATTGATTTTTGGAAATGTCAGTTATTAGGTGGAGCTTTATCTACAAAAGTTTTGAGGCCGGAGTTTCTCAATGGTTGGTCCGATTTAATTTGGTGCACATGAATCGCGTGATGAGCAAACAAGAGATCTATCTTGTTTTAGTCACAAAAGGGAACTTTTAATGAAAATACGTTGTTTTTTAGACTTAACTTCCTAACCGTTGGTTAGATTTAGTCCAAATTGGGTGCATATGATTTGAATTGAAGATATCTATATAGGATATCTATTTTATTCAAATAATCGATATTTTAATCACTAAGGGTTAGACATTACTTCTCATTTATTTTTAGGAGTTTAGGAAGGGAATTGGGGCCTTTTCATGGATAAACCCATGCCTCATGGAACAATAGCTTCGGCCTAGTTTTGTTGACGTCCCGGCTGCTTTGCGAGAAATAAGGTGGTGCAATCGCTGAGACTCTTGCTGAAATCGTATAGGATGTGATGAAACATTTCTTCTGTATGGTGTACGTGTTCATGTTTCTGATGTGTGTGATGAAACCCAGTTTCACAATCGCTCAGGGTTTTAAAGCTCCGGCAGAGTGAGCCGGGCCTGCTGTGAAATCCCTGTGGCTGAAAATATGAGCCTAAACTGATTGTGTTGACTGTCTCCAGAACCACAGATCTAAAACGGCGTACTTGAGAAAAACAGTGAGGGGAAGAACATCATCGAACTTTTTTATTCTGCACAACCATTACTTTTTATGACATAACTATGGCTCAGAATATTCCTTCAGCATGGCTCACATTTCCCTGAAATCTCCTCTATCTACTCATACTGATATTTTTATTGTTTTAAAAGCATAAATAGAAAATGTCATAGAAATTGTCCTGGAACAAAGAATGTTCAAAAATGCCATGAAGTAGAATTTAAGTTGTATTTATCAATCAACCAATCAATCTTTATTTATATAGCGCCAATTCACAACAACAGTTGTCTCAATGTGCTTTCCAGAAACGGCAGGTATAGACCAAACTCTTTATATAATTATATAAAGAATTAACTTGAAATATCACCATGGCTCACGGAACGGACTTCAAATTAGTCAAGACTCTAGTAATCCCCCTGATCCAAATCCCCTTATGGACCGCACCACTAAAGAAGAGAAGTTGATCATCTTTTCAGCTGCAGATAAAATGAGGAGCTCCAGGTCAGCGGCCCTATGTATTTCTCTCTGCTTGAGACACAGTTCCATTCCAACCATCAACTAGATCTTGAATCTGCTTTAAACGTTACGGATGATGTTGATCTTAGACATTTATGGTGACCAACTTCACGTTGTATGCATGGATGAATTAAGTTATTTAAAGAGGAGGTAGACCGCTGTCTCTGGGTCTCTGGCCATCAGCGGTTCTTGGTTTGAAAAAAAAAGGGTGTGATATGGAATTTCTGCATTCTCACAGTCGTGGGTTGATTGATTAACGTAACATTTCTGCGCGGCCTAACTAATAACGTAATCTTTGATAAAGTCGCACAGTTGTAACATCAGTCAGATTAACCATTCAGAGGTAAGGCAACACTTTTTCCTCTCATCGTCCCTCGTGTCTCCAGAATAGAAGTTAACATGAGTTATTATCAGCGGTTTCTTCATTAAAAGCATCACAATCACAGTAAAAACAGCCCCGATCTCACAGCAGACGCCCACAGTCTGATGAAACTCTTCTTCTATTGGTCAACCGTCATGACAGGAATACACTTTCGGAATGATTTTATTCTGAAAGGAGAAAAAACCCAGCTATTGAAAGCAAGATCTTTGGTTGAATGAAACTTTGAGTGAAGTCCACAGCTTCCTGTGTATCCGTTAATGATATGTTTACAGTATGTAGGATCTTTGACCGCTTTTCAGTGGAAGAGAAGCACATCTACGTGAGGTTCGGGCAAAAGAATACTGTAAGACTGCTAACATTCCCCTTAGCTTTCCTACAGACAGCACTCTGTGTCATCAGGGAGCAATGTAGAGCATAATTGTCTGGGACAGGTTTCACAGCACCTTAACGCACCGTCCATCTTGTTTAAATCGAGAGTGTAGGTAATGACTGCCAGGACCATTTCTTTTATTTGAGTTTTGGAAATCGCTGTTTTGTTTAGGGGACTAAACAAACAGTTTCTGGCAACATTTATCACTTCTTGCCAGAATTTCAACACAACTCAACTCTAATAATCTTTCATTTTATTTCCAATGTCCAGCAAGACCATGTACATAACAGTGGATATGAATTTCTGCAGGATTTTCCCATTTAAAGTTTGGTCGGAATCCATTCATATGACGTGTGTCTGTCCATGGCACATAGTGGGCACACCTACACACTTTAATGTGAACATGTGATATCGTAGCTTGTAAAATGTATACTTGATTACTCCCTTAGGCGAAGTGGGGACACAGGGATGGAGTCTATCATAATTATTTCAACTGAGTTTAATAATTTTTACATGTATGACGTTGAAAAGCCGGTTCTGCGGTCCTTAAATATAACTATAGAAAGTCTCCCAACTTAACCCTATGCCAGTGGATATTGGACTTCCACACAAACAGACCCCTGTATGTGTGCTCAGCCCCCACCTGTTTTTGGTGCACAAGAGAAATAATGAACTTCATTTCAATCATAATTCATGATCTCTAATACAGAATCATTTCCCCTCATTAGAACGCACAGCTTAATTTTAGCAAAACAAAAAAAAAATTAAGTTCTACATTTTCAACTAAAAATTGCATGAAAAATAAGACTTTTATGTGGCATTCGCCCTTAAGACGTGGATCCCGGGTGCCTACTTCAGTCACTTCCTGGACTCTCCAGTGGCAGCTGAGCAATTCCATGGTGATGCTAAGCTAAAGTTAGACGTCTCTTCTGCTTATAGCTTTGCTTTGATCTTCTCATTTAACTCCAAGCAATAAAAGCACATGAGCAGAAAACCATAAATGTGCAAGTATAACTTGAAATAAAATGAATGTTTCGTCCTCCGCTGTCCCCTGTACTCTGTGGAGGAGGTGGGTGAGAGGTGGATGTTAACCAAGCTGAAATCCATCCTGGACAACACCTCTCACACCTACATGAGACTGTAGGAGCTCTGAGTAGCTCCTTCAGCAGCAGACTGCTACATCCACAGTGTAAGAAAGAGCGCCACCGCAGGTCCTTTGTCCCGACTGCAGTCAGACTGTGTACCTCACTACAAACCAAATGTGTATCTGATAATACATCCACTGACTACACACTCTATCTATCCATCTATCTATCTATCTATCTATCTATCTATCTATCTATCTACTGACTGAGGAGCCATTGTAAGGAGATAATTAATGTTATTCCCACATATTTTCACCTGATCCTGTCGATGTGTTTAGCCAGTATGTGCAGACCAATTGTCATGCTTTATAATTAGTTGTTTAGTTTTCACATTGTTTACTGATTGCTTCTTCACTCTGATTGTCAAAACCCGCGTCTTGTTAAAACCCTGTCCCCAGTCTATTTAGGCTGTGCAACCCTCTCCACCTGTGCCAGATTGTGTTGTTCCCTTGTGCCAACCTTTCAAGCATGATTCTTCGTGTCCCTTGTGATTTATGGTTCTGACCTCTACACGTGTACCAAACCTTGTATCTTGCCTGCCCCCTTGGTTATTGTTTGCCTGCCTTTACATAGTAAAGAGTTGATTCACCAGACGTTGTGGAAGTCGTGCTTTTGGATCCTAATTGTGGTGCCAGCTTGACATTACGATCTGGCCCTAATGGATCCAGCCGACTCCAACCCACTGCATGTTGCGCTCCGTGCTCAGGGCGAGCGCATCAACCAGCATGAGGAACAGATGTCCGCGGTGTACAGAGGAGTGAGGGATTTAACGGACAGACATGGCGAGTTTCAAACCTCCATCGAAACCCAGGTCACTCACCTCAGCGCCCAGTTCCAGCAGCTGGTGAGTAGCTTGGATACCCGGTTTCTCTCCTCTCCGGCCACTGCTGCAACTGCTCCTCAATGGTCTGATTCTACTCAGGCGCCGAGTTCCTACCATGCCTCCAGTCTTAACCTGGCCAAGCCCGAACGATTCTCGGGAAGCTCAGGTAACTGCCGGCTACTTTGAGTGTAGCCTTCATGTTGAGCTACAAGCCCACTCATTTCCTACCGAAAGGTCCAAAGTGGCATTCATGATCTCACACCTCTCGGGATGCGCGGAGGCGTGGGCGATAGCAGAGTGGGCGGCAGCAGAGTGGGCTCGGAATTCCCAGGTGTGCTAGTCGCTGCATGATTTTACTGACACTCTAAGTAAGATTTTTGACCAAACCGTTCCCGGTCCGGAGGCCGCAAGTGCTCTGGCCGGTCTGAGACAGGGAGGTTGCCGGGTTACCGACTACGCCATTGAGTTCCGTACCGTAGCAGCGGACAGTGAATGGAACTCCGCCGCTCTCCGCGACACTTTCATTTCGGGACTCTGGGACACAATCAAAGATTGATCACCCCCTTGGATCTTCCTGCTGACTTGGGCTCTGTTGTCGCCATGGTCACATGGATCGATAACCAGCTTCACGAAAGACGGAGGGAGAGAGATCAACTCCGCACGGGTTCTTCCTCGCAGCTCGCTTCCAGAGCTCCACAGCCTCGGTACTCGCCTCCACCCTCTGCTGTCTCGGAGGAGTAGATGCAAGTCAGCCGTGCCAGATTGTCCCTGGAGGAGACACAGCGCCGCCTTCTGGATGGACGCTGCCTTTGCAGTGCTCAACTGGGTCACTTCTTAGCCCACTGCCCATTGAAGGACAAGTGGTCTCCAAGGATAAAGAGACTGGTGAGTCGGAATATATCTTCTCAATTGTCACAATCCTTAACTCCGGTTCAGATAATTGTGTCCGCCCAGACTTTTTCATATCAGGCTTTTATTGGATTCTGGAGCCGACAAGAGCTTCATGGACTGGAGTTTGGCAAAAAGACTGGGTCTCATGGTATCCACTCTGCCCAAGCCTCTGGAGGCCAGTACTCTTGATGGTCGGTTCTTATACCGGAATACTCATCGCATGCAACCACTCCATCTCTTGGTATCAGGTAATCACAGAGAAGACATCTGTTTCCACCTCATTTTCTCTCCTACTCATGCCATCATTCTCGGGTTACCATGGTTAAAGAAACATAATCCCCACATTGATTGGAGTACTGGAGAGATAATCTCTTGGGGTAGGAACTGCTTAATATCCTGCTGTAGACCATCTATCTCCCAGCTCTGTCAGCCCCCTTCTCAGGTCACCATGGCGGAGAACCTCCCAGCCAGGATGGTCGGGCCGCAGTCACCCCATCTCCAGAGCCAACTGACCCTAGCCTGCTTAAGATCCCCTCGTGTTACTGGGACCTAGAAGAGGTATTCAGCAAGACAAGAGCGGACTCGTTGTCACCTCACCGGACCTATGATTGCTGCATTGACCTCCTGCCAGGAACCTCACCACCAAAGGGTAGGCTATACCCTCTCACAGCCCTGGAAAGGGAGGCCATGCAGACCTACATTACTGATTCCCTGTCAGAAGGGATAATTCGACCATCCTCATCACCTGCCGGGGCAGGGTTTGTCTTTGTCTCCAAGAAGGTCAAGACCCTACGTCCCTGCATTGATTTCAGAGGATTGAGCGACATCATCATTAAGAACAGTTACCCCCTTCCGTTACTCTCGTCTGAGTTATTAAAGGGCGCCAAGATCTTTACCAAGCTAGACCTTAGAAATGCTTATCACCTGGTAAGGATAAGGCAGGGGGACGAATGGAATACTGCTTTTAACACTCCTACAGGCCACTATGAGTATTTGGTCATGCCTTTTGGACTTTCAAATGCCCCAGCTGTGTTTCAAGTCCTTGTGAATGACGTACTCAGAGAAATGCTCAACTCATTCGTGTTCCTCTACTTGGATGATATCCTCATCTTTTCTACGGAGGAGAGGAGCCGAGTTCAACATGTCCGCCGAGTTCTCCAGCGCCTTCTCCACAATCAATTGTTTGTCAAGGCAGAGAAGTGCATGTGTTCCGTCTCATTCCGAGTCACGGAAGCTGGCTCCCCGCTTCGTGGGACCTTTCTCCATCTCTAAAGTGGTTAATTCTGCAGCGGTACGTTTAAAGCCTCCTTGTACCATGAGGATTCACCCCACTTTCCAATGGGGTGGAAAGCAATGAAGGCGAGTTCCTTGGTCCCTGCCTCCAAATCCCCACCACCCTCCCGGCTTGTTGATGGAGGTCCAGTGTACACCGTGAGACGATTGCTGGGTGTTCGCCGGAGGGGACGGGGACATCAGTACCTGGTTGATTGGGAGTGATACGGCCCAGAAGAGAGATCCTGGGTTTCGGCCAGCAACATCCTCGATTCCTCCCTAATCAGGGATTTCTACACACGCAAGGAACCTTGCGTCTTGTTAAAACACTGCCTCCCAGTGTATTTAGGCTGTGCTACCCTCTCCACCTGTGCCAGATCGTGTTGTTCCCTTGTGCCAACCTTTCCAGCGTGATTGTTGGTGTTCCTTGTGATTTACGGTTCTGACCTCTACACGTGTACCAAACCTTGTAATTGGCCTGCCCCCTTGGTTATTGTTGGCCTGCCTTTACATAGTAAAGAGTTGATTCACCAGACATTGTGGAAGTCGTGCTTTTGGATCCTAATTGTGGTGCCAGCTTGACACCAATATGTTTCCATAATACGTGGAAATATAATATATACAAATCCAGCATTGCCCCGCACTCATTTGCAAATTCTGCAATAATAATGAAGTGGTAACCTCTTAACTTATAATGTGAGATCACCTTGAAGTGAATTTATTTTGGTCATTACCAGATGTACCAAGAGCTAGCATTCCTTTTATGCCTACTGTTATATTTTTTGAATCATGATACAATAATTCACAAAGAGGATGACAACTCTTCTACCGAATACCAAGAGGTTGTTGGCATTAAGATGGAAGCCTCCTCATAAACTTCTGATTTCCCAGTGAATTCTATTACTAGTAAATGTTATTCTTTAGAACCTTATTCTGCGATGCATCGATACCAAGTAAAGTACAATAGACACTTATGATATGTTGATAAGTGCTGTATTGTTAGTTCCTGCTGCAGTCTCTGATATCTGGGGATTCTGTTTGATTTCCTTTTTACATTTCTTTTAACAAACAGTGAGGAAGGGGCAGGTAAAGAGTAGCGTGTGTCATTTTTAATCCCCCAAAAGTCGGGGATAGTATTGAATCATCATCGCTGCCACCACAGATGCTTAGTGTGAACAACTCAAAATCAATTTCATGGATCATTTTCAAATTTCATGCCCACACAGACCTTAGAAGAACTGGAGTGTTCTTGGGTAAGGTTTTCTGACAAAAGGGAGAGCCGTTTAGGTACTATAAATTCTCAAGCATTGGTCTTTTTGTTGAAATTTGGTCGATATGAAACGACTCGAGAACATGTATTTTGTACACTTCATATTTTACTCTTAAAGTTCATATTTTACTCACTGGGGGGAGCTTTTTTTTTTATTTAAGAAAAACATATATATCATATGTTCAAATCATAATTTATCCATATATTAATCTAATAGTTCATATTTTACTCCCTTTGGGAAGCCTTTTTTTTACACTGGAAAAAAAACTGGAAATAACTCACATTTAATTTACGGGGTTCCATCAGAGGTATTGCTTGTACGGCGAAGGGGATTGGGGACTTTTTGGTTACATTCCTTTCCTGTCAGGGACAACAGCTTAGGTCTAGTTTCTTATAACTGATGTTGGTTCAGTGGGTGGAATGGTCAACTCCCAATTCTACAGCATCTAGACTGCTGGGATTAAGCCAGATCGTCACAACAGTCTAGATGTTGTAGGGTCATTGAGCAAGACCCTCAGTCTCTTCACAGGGGCTGCCCGCTGCTCCTAAGGGATGGATCAAATGCATGGATTGATCACATGATTTTGATCACACGTTAAACTCATCTAGTCAATTTATTTATTCATAAAGGCCCAAACCAAAACAAATGTTCTCTCAAGCCCCTTTCCAAAAAGAGCAGCCCCAGATGGTGGTTTTTGTTCTATCCTTCAATATTAGAAAAATTAAAACTTGACCTCGGACGGCATGGTGGCACAGTGGTTAGCGCTGCTACCTCACAGCAAGAAAGTACTGGTTACGAATCAATCTCTGCTGGCCTTTCTGTGTGGAGTTTGCTTGTTCTCCCTGTGTCTGTGTGGGTTCTCTCAGGGAACTCTGGCTTCCTCCCACTATAGACATAAACATGCAATATAGGTGAATTGGTGACACTAAATTGCCCGTGGGGTGTGAGCGTATGTGGTTTTATGTCTCTATGTGTCTGCCCTGCGATGAACTGGCGACTTGTCCAGGGTGTACCCCGCCTCTTGCCCGTTTGTCAGCTGAGATAGGCTTAAGCCTCCTGTGACCCTGAACAGGAAAAGTAGTTGATAATGAATGAATGAAAACCTGATCACAAAAAAGGTTTTACAAAAGTACTGTCCTGAATGAAGTTCTTCAACCCAAACAGTCTGCAAAGTCTGGTAAAAAAAATCTGTGTACGACATTTCGATTTAGCAATTTATAACTTCTGGAGCAAGAAGGATTCAAGAAAAGCATAGATTTCAGGGCAAATTCGACAGTTTATATATATAAGGTAATATTTACCTTAAACATAAGTAAAATTCACCTTAAAGTTGAGGTATTTATCCAAATGTCGTAGTGATTTATATTGGTATATGGCTTCCTTCTTCCCACAGTCCAAAAGCATGCAAGTAGGTGATGAAATTGGGCATATGTCAGAATGTGAGAATTAATGACTATGTTTTGGCGGTGACGTACTGGCAACTCAATCAGCCTCTTGGCCAATGCCAGCAGAGATGAGCTCACCCCGGCCCCCTGCGACCCTGGACAGGATAAACATCTGCAGGAAATAGAAGGATAGATGATTTCGCAGTGAAGTTGTTTGGTTCTGACGTGAGCTATAAGCAGCACAGGCGGCTTTTCGGGTAGTTTACATCCTCTCTCTGTGTTTGTGTAGGTGTCCTATGGGTGCTCCGATTTCCTCCCGCAATCCAAACACATGCAGGTCAACTCAAGTGGAGACTGTAAATTTCTCACAGGTGTGAATAGACAAGAATGATTTACCCTGCTTGCCACCCAGTGTATGCTGGGATGGCCTCCTTGAAATATGATCCCACAAAAATGACTCCTTATAAAAAGATCGGAGCACAGATCCACCTGATCCAGCAAGAATGTGAAAGACTTGAACCAAGAATAAACTGACATAAAAGAAAGGATGTTGGCCTCTGCAAACCAGCAGACGCAGGCATGACCTCAAACCCGGAGCTCTATCTTCTATTATAAATATTGATTATTGTGTGCTACAGTTTAATCCATGCTCTCAAGCCTATAATGATTCCTAATAATATAAATGCTTGTTTGTTTTGAATCGGTGGAGGGTAATGGATTATTTCATCCATCAATCCAAACTACTCACCGCCTCATTATGGCGGTTGCGGCGCTTGTGATAAACAGTCACGCCAATAAAATTCAGCGGATTGAACTGCGAGTCAGGGAGCGTCTCAGGTCGCTTGGCATGTAGCACCACGCAGAAGTGTGGACACTGGGAGCTGTGGGGGATGGGGGGGACGCTAACTATCTGAGTTCTGCTGAAGCTCTAAGCACAGCCGAGGGAACACAAACAAAGACGCAGCCCAACGGCTCTCTCTCGCCACATTGACAGGAAACCAGGTTGGGTTTAGATAGAGGGGGGAGGGGAGCCGAAAAGGAGGAGAAAGGAGGGAGGTGGGGAAAAGAGCGAAGGAGACCAAAACACAGCAGGTGTGCTCTGGCAGCATGTAATGTGTCAGCACGACTCAGCGCCGAGCCCGTTGGAGCTTCTGCGGCATAGCAACTCCACTGAATTTTTAACAAGGTTAAAGCGATGTTGAATTATCTTTAACCTTGCTGTTAATTCGCTCAACCCCAATCTTTGGCAGAGTCCCAGCATCTAATAAAATTTGGTTCCAAAATTTCTACACCACTCGTGTGAATGACGCTGATATGCCTGCGTGACAAACTATTAAACTGTGGTCACATATCTATCAGCTCGTCGTGGGCGGTCGGTCAGGAATATTCATTTAATAACGCCGCAAGTTTGATACTAACAGTTATCAAACTAACATTAGACAGTTAACGTAACCTTTTCAACGCAGGTCTGCCCTGTCTTTACTCCATCCTTTCCTTATGTATAAATGCAATTTATTTTGTTTAGACAGCATCTTGGGAAGCTTGGATATGCTAACTTTTAAATGCAGTTTCCAGTGTACAATCTTTGAAAACGCTACAGTTTCCGTCTCCATGTTGACTGGAAAAACACATTTCTTCTAAAAGATGTGACGACCGGGCTCCATTAAGAGCATTGCCATGACAGTCTCAACCTAATAATCACATACAGAAAAAAACATCAATAGCAGTTTTTTGAGTCGATTCTGTTGGGTTTATTAATGCTCCCTCTGAAAATTGTTAAGCTACCGCCCCATCATTATGATTTGTAGAGATGATCATGTGTGTAGGCGGCAGTTTTTTTTGGTGACGATGACGTTAAACCGCAAAGAACTGGCCATGCGTACATAGAGCAGTGTTAACAGTATTTTTTGCGGATTCATGTTTGCCAGGATCATTTTCGCAACGGAATATTTTTTCCATTTTCAGCTAAAACAATGTTTTGTGGATGGGCGCTGAGTTTTGTCAACTCTAAAATGACAGTGGAGGTACTAACAGATGTTCATAGTTCATCTGTATAATAATAATTATTACTGTATTTATCATATTACAAAAACATAATTTGAATTGCATCTTTGCAATTGCCCCAACCCTGAGAGAGCAGTTGGCAGCACCTGTATAGCACCAGGGGAGCTGAGGTTCCAGGGACCCATGTCATCTTTAATCAGGAGCTGGTCTTGAACCCTGGTCTCCTGGTTGACAGACAACTGCTCTACCCACTGAGCTAAAGCCGTCTCAAACAATGAACGATTAAACAATCCACAAAGCAAAGGCAGGAGAGGGGTATGAGGTTTTGACAGCATTTAGCACTTTGAGATTTCATCAAAATGTAAAGTGCTTTACAAATAAAATGTATTATTATTAATTATTATTATTATGTACAATCCGGATACTTAAAGGAAGTTAGTAGCAGTTAGCAGCTCAAATTACTCGAAGAAGCATTCAAACCAATTGTGACATCGTTTTTTGATGCCATAATTAAATACAAAGTCAGTACAAGTGGACACAAGTATGCATTAAACATAGTAATGGCTCAATACGAGGGATGCAAATAAGAGCAAGTGGCCTGAATAAATTTGCATTGAGTTGACGTTTAGTACAAGCAGTACATACTGAGTACATAGAGTATACTTTGTGATTTATCTGGATAATCCTGATTGTTTTTAAAGACTGAGGCTTAACTAATCTTGACACCGAAAATGTAATTTTGCAGGGATTGATCAAAATGCCGTCCCAACATGGGAAACCCATGTGTTACACAAAGTCCAAGGACAGTTAAGCATTTATTAGCACAGGGCTAACTGTTAGCCTCATGTAACTCCAAAAAAAAGCACAAGGATGAACTTGTTAATATAATCTTGGTAAACAAATGTCAGATCCTCCGAAAAGCCAAATTCCCTTATATAATCTTAAAATCTCTCATTTTAACCAAACCCCCATGAAGTCAGTGGTAATGCAGATCTTATGTGAAGTTGGCCCCGGGCTAAAAGTAGGACATCTCACATTCCACGTTGTAATGGTGAATCAAACTATTAGCCTAGAGGTAAACTATGATAAGGAGGCCCATTAACTAAGTGTTACACACTCCCACTGTTTTGTCTAGCCTCTGGTGCCATTTTCAATCAAAAAAGAACAACAGGTGACTGAAATAGCCAAGAGCTACGAGCACCAAATGATTGAGAAATGAGAGGAAAATCTGTTCACTAAACTAAACGTAAATTGTTTCTCAATCACATTTTGGGTGAGTACAGTGTAATTCTATTGAGGTCTTGCAAGTAGGTTCTGGGCTAAGGATAATACGGTTGGAAATACTTCCACTATCACAGCAGGAAGGCAGAGAATGCTGATGCTATCTTGGCTATGGAATGGGACAAAACCCAAGAAGCACCCATACTTTTCCCCCCCAAACCCAAATAAAGCAAGCCCAAACCTCCAAGAAGGCAGCTCACTTTCTCCATTATGTCACTGTACCTAAAGGCAGTAGTCCCAGGATAGTTTGACCCCCATCATATGACTCAATGACCATGAAAACCTGCCACTGGACTTTGGAATCACATTGCTTCTATTATAAGTTTGAGTTCAGTTTATTGCAGTTGGTTTTATGATTTGAGTTCAATCAGTTTTATGCTAATCTGTCGAGTAATAAATGCGTAATTTAACTACAAAGAATTACTTTTTTGTAGGTAAAACTGAAAGTGAATGCATCCAGCACCTGTTGCTCTGTCACTGTGTTATCTAAGAACCATGTTGTGATTACAGATATCACCTAAGTTTAAAAGAGAGATGTAAAATGTTAATTTATAACGGCAAAACTCCTGGACCCTGCAGTTCTGTCACGACATGTGATTCGCTGACTTTGAAGTTATATACAATAACAACGGAGCCGTCACATGTGGCTGGTGCAGAGCTGCCTGTTCTCCCCTTGGATAGCCTCCCTCCATCCCTCCAGCCGCTGCTCTGCTCCCCTCTCCCCTATCCACGTGCTCTCGCTCATCTGGATGGGTATGAGCAAGTCTACTTCAAACACGTGTTCTCTGCCATCCTACTCCCTCCCCTCCCCCATCTCAGCCTCCTCCTCCTCCCACCACCACTGCCACTTGTCTCCTTTCCCTCTCTCACTATCAGCCTATTTTCCTTTGTCCAGCCCATCTTGCTCAGTGTGATTTACTCAAGCCTGGGAGACATGTGATCACTCTGGTGGATACCAAGAACTCCAGGCAGCCAGGGTTTTCAGAGGAGGTGGAGGAGGAGGAGGAGGAGATAGAACAAGGAAAAACAATCCGACACAAGCAGCAGACTATCGGGACGTTCTGTTTGACCTGAGAACATGGAGATTGTTCTTGAAAACACTGATTAGATGATGCCAGTGTTGAACTGAAGATGTAACACACTTTTAGTGCCAATCACACACTTATTTGCTGGAAAGTGTCATCATTAATAGTACGTTTTATATACTGGTGTAAAACATTGCTTCGCAAAATGGCCCAGTTCATACGTGACTAGACCGAGATAACAGAAGGAGGAATTCAATCTAAAGATCAATTCAGTGTCTGACCAAGGATGTTTTCGCCTGCGGTCTCTCATCGTCACTTTTATTCAGATTTTTTCACTCTACCGAGGAGGTTTAGTGATTTGTTTGTTTGTTTGTTTGTCTGCCTGTGCATAAACGGGTTGCACATAAATAGGACCTTGTGGGTAAACGGAACCTTTTAGGAGGAACCTTGAGGCTTCGCAAAAGTTTGCAGTTTCAGAATGTTTATATTTAATGTTCCCACCCCGTTATAAGTCATAGACACAAAATGAAAAAAATCTCCTTTTTGATAACTAGTTTACCTTTTCAACATGCCCCTGATACATTGTTGAGATGCACCAGGTACCCTATAAGGGTAAGGCTTGGAAGGTAAAGAGGTTGTCCGCTTATCGGAGGAATGGTGGTTTGATCCCATTAATCTTCAGTATATATGTACCAAAGTGTTCATGAGCAAGTACAGTACCACATTGCTTCCAATGTTTGTTCCATTAGCATCCGAGTATCCTAATGAGACGTCGGTGCCTTACACGGTACCAGCAGTTTATGGATGTGTAAATTAATTGGTGAATGCTGGGTTTGAGTGTTCAGCCCTTATAAAGGAAATTTTTAAGTCCATTTACCTCGTATCACAGAGTCATTCACCTAAATTGTAAGAGGTCCAGTATTTCAAGCCTCCACTCCCTTCCGATGTCCAAGTCTGAGGTCCCTAACACCTAACACCTAGCACCTAGCACCTAGCCCAAAACCTCTAAATATGAAAATATTAAAAACATTCTTTCATGCGTAATTGAGATCACATGGAGCAATTGCATGGTAACTTGTTATCTTGCCGTATCCTTTGATGACAAAAGAAAACTAATCCTGCGCTGTCATCCCTGACAGCAAGGATAAATCCCTGAAAGGTCCCCAATCCAGTTTGTTGTACAAGCAATCAATGAATGAATCAATTAATACGGGGGGGATTGATTGTACAAAGAAGGGGAAGAAGATAAAAAGATTAAAAAAAAAACTCCCTTAATCGAGTTAATCATGAACTATTAGATTAAAATCTGGGTCAAATATAATACAAACATCGAGTCGATTCATATATACCTAATTTGGACTAAATTGGGTGAACAGTTGAGAAATGATGTCTGGAAAACTTTTTGAAAATGAAGCGCCCCCTGGTGTCAGAAAAATAAAACCAACCATTCTCAAAATCAATGCAGTTCTTCCTCGCACTAAAGTCTATGTGGTTATAAAGTTTGTAAATGATCCATAAGAGTTTTTGAGGTACTTCTGTGAAACAGTGTTATTCGCCAAAATAAGCGAGTAAATTTCTAACTTTTACAGTAAAATGTGACATATACGAGATAGATCTCCGTGAGTTGATTCATATGCACCAAATTTTGAACAAATCAGACCAATGCTTGAGAATTTATGGCCCAAAAACTTTTGCCATTAAAGCTCCCCCCTAGTTTCTGAACTTTATAACCGACCTTTCCCAAAATCATGCCAGATCGTAATCGCACTAAATCTATTTTTATTTACTTGAAGATGATGAAGAAGAAAATAGTATTTTTGTTTAGAAAAACTACAAGAGTAAAATGTGATATTTACAAAATAGATCTCATCGAGTCAATTCACATGCACCAAATTTAGACTAAATCGGAGGAACCGACCAAATTATGAAATTCATAATACATATGAATTTTGGCTTAACAATTTTGGAGATCAATCTCCCTCTAGTTTCAGAAATAAACAATCGAACATCCCCCACAATAATCCAGTTCTTCCTCGAACTAAGCTCTATATGAGTTTAAAATTTGAAAATGATCCACAATAAAGTTTTTGAGTTATTGCGTTAACATGAAGGATCTAAGGCGGATGGAGACATTTCAAGGATATAATAACAGGCTTGATTTGGCTGCCAGTTGGTGACACAAAGAGCAAGACAAGTGACATACAAAGATAAATAATATCTGTTTAGGGTGAAGGTTGGGGTGGATATATGGGTCAAAGGCAGGACATTCAAACACAGGACCTCCACCCTAGAGAGGCTGGTATCTGATTAATATATGGACGCCTCCAGGAATCATTCCTTTGGAGGTTTTACAGGCACCTCCAACTAGGTGGAGACAGCGGGTTGGTTCCAGAATTTGCTGGAGGGATGTAAAACTCATCTGTTCTCAGTATCCCCCAAGAAGAGCTGGAGAGCGTTGCTGGGGAGAGGGAGGTGGGGAACGCCTCCATGGCCTGCTCAGACCAGTAGGAGAAAATGAATGGAAGGATGACGAATAAACATTTTCCTCAACAGGTACAAACATCATTTGACTTTTTTTACAGATAACAAACGTATTGTTTTTCATCTTCATTTGAAGCGAAGCGTCACCAAAAGATTTTGGTTCGCATCCATGCTGGTGTCGACCCAGACACAGTACTCAGCAAATACAGACATTGAAAATTATCTATCAAAATTCCCATTTCCATCATAGTTGTAGTTCGCATAGTTTGATTTATATGTCTGTACATTGTCAGAGTTCTTTCTGCTGCACTCTCTCCCCCATCTCTTCTGGGAAGAAGAGTTTAAAAAAAAGAAAGAAAGCATCATCGTTAACGTTTATTGTCTAAGATGTGCTCCATATATAAAGGTAGCGCTGCTCATTATGTGTCCTAGCAGCAGCAAAGTCTGTGTGTGGACTCTAGTGACACATGAGAAGCTAATGTTCAATGAGGTAGCCGTCACCCAGAGGTGGAGCTAGGCCGTGTGGTGGCAGGAAAACTTCCTGGCGGTCTCAGATGATATCAGTAAATAAATAATGAAGATGCAAATGTGATGGCCTACCTTTATCTTGGGAGCAGATGAATGTGTTTAAAGAAGTTATTATTTTATGTCTTCCAAAGAGTAAAGCTTGTTAATATAACAATTCAGTACATTGTAAATTATCATGAAACATTTTAATTAAAAAAAAGACCAAAGCCATAATATACCATCACCCGTAGCCAGAGCCCCCTCAGGGCTTCTTCTGTATTGGTTTATATGTTTTACTAAACTGTTCCGGATGTTAAAGTGGAAAAAAAACAACAACTTCAGTTAACATAATATACAGATTTTTTAATGAATTGTATTTATTGAATCATGAGCGTTTTTCCAAAACTATTTCCTCCCTTAGAAACTAAATCCAAACAATGCCAAACCGCCATGAATAACTGGTTCCTGTTGGACTAGATGACAGCCAGACCTGATCACTATCAGCCCTGTTAAATCACTTCATCAATTAAACCCACCATTTTCAGAAGCAGGAATTTGCCTCGCACGTCTCACCAGTAGCACACAATGCCAACATCAAAATAATTCCCAGAAGAGATGAGGAAATACATCCGTCTGAAGAGGGCTTCAAAGCAATTTTTGAGGCTCTGTGACTCCGCAGATCAACAGTGGCACTATTCCCACTGGGGGGCTGAGGGCGGGATTATCGTAGCAAAAACACTTTTTGTCAACCATATTTAAGAAACCTTAGTGCCGCAAAGAATAAAAAAAATTTAACTTTTAATGGAGAGCTTCATCGTGACCTTAAAATAAGGCAGCGGTGGTTCTGGAGGTGAAAACCTGGTGTCTCTTCTTGTTAAAAAGTCGGTTTTGAAGCAAATACAGGGCGACATGTCTGCAGTGGAATACGGATGGTCAAAAACGGACCAAGCAAAACTAAAGATGTTGGAAATTAGTATAAAGACCCAATCAGAACCATCGGCAAAGTAATACGATTCGAAGTTTTAAACCTGGTTCTTAGTGAAAGGCCGGCATAAAGGTGGATGACACACGACTCCACAAAACAACAACAGATGAACAGAACCTGGTAGGTTTTATTTCACCTTGTTGAAATGAGTAACTGAGATTGTTTCGGTAATTTTAACTGGCCAGAAGTTAGCCTCTAGCTAACAGTAAATGGAGATGTCTGTGTAGTTTCTCATTCATCCAGGTCACAGTAATCCATGAGGGTTTAATCCAAAGCAACTGGGCTTCTTCAGTTCTGAATTACAACAGTAATTCAGACTGCGCTGATAAATATTCCTTGTTAATGTAGGCTAAACAAGTTAAAGAGTATTTTATGACGGTGCAGATGTAGATGAAGTGTAAAATAGAATATAGTTTAAGAATGTACAGTATCATATAGGTACTGATTACATTGTGGGTTACGGTAATACAGTATCAGCTAAAGTGATGTTGATACCATAGTATAGTATTAAGTACATTAATGTAACATGCTCTCAAAACGTCCCACAGGTTTGGACATCAGTAGGATGTTGAGGACAAACTGTGCAACTCCAGACAATGTTGTGAATCCAGAGACGGCAGCATTTGGGTTGTTTCTTCCGCATCAAATACAAAGCAGCAACAGTGTTTACTTTGTTCATGGCTGATGACAGAATGAAATGGTGACTAGAATCATTGTTTGCATAGTACAAACACAAGAGAAGGATTTATATTTACAGGTTCGCATTACATACATGGGTGATATGAATCACTCCAGGGTGACAATTGAACAAGTAAAATGATGAGTGAGGTGAAAATCTGTGTTGCAGTTGGTTTGAACGCCACTCAACAAATATTCCTTCCCTATGGCCGCCTGTAATTTTTCACCATTAATGACTGTCACAATGTGTTCCTTCTTCAAGCATACTTTCTTTCACCATGCTCTTAAAGAAGCTTCCCCTTAACTTTACAAAACAAATATTAGATTTAAACAGGCCTTATTTGTATGTATTTCATGCCCTCCCCACCATCTAGAGGGGCCTAAGTAGCTGACAGGAAGTTAGTTATTCATCTAATCGTGACCGTTCTTCTCCCTAACAGTTCACCAGCGTGTCACAGGCCTCGGGGGCGGGTTGTTTCTCTGGCTGAGAACAGCTCGGCCAAACACAAGTTTCCTAACATGACCAAAGTGAAGAGAGAGCAAACAAAATAACAGGGCGGAGAAACAGCATTCCAAGAGGGCTAAGAATAGCAAACTGGACCCTGTGCTCCCGGCACTAAGTTCACAACTACTGGGAGGCAACAAGCAGAGTGAGCCTGAGCACGTTGCCAAAACTTCACCAGGTCGATATGTGTGCTAAAGGCTCTGAGGCTGCTGCAGCTGAAGGGTCCAAAAAAAGTTAATTTAAAGGTTCAGCTGGACATGAGTTTGAAGGATTCAGCAGAACGTGACAGTATTACCTCAGTAATTTCTAGAAATGACTTATTATTCACCACTGTGACAGGTGCATATATTAATCAATCTGACAAAAGGTTGTTCCCCCAGTAATAGCGTTGCCATATTGAAAAATTGTAAAGCTGCTAGAGGTGAGAGATAAACTAGATAAAAGGAGAAAGATCTTCTACACACTGTCTTCATTGATTTATCTTTCACACAGAGGGGATGTTCATCATAAACAGTGACTACATAGAGCCTGTAAGGACTGCCTCTGGCTGTGGTTACTGCAGAACTGTCTGTCCTGAGTTTTATCACCGTCTAGAGAACTGCGTCCACCAAGCAGATAACAGAACAGAAAGAAACCGCATTTTATTTGTCATCCTGCTTCTCTAGTCATTGTCATATGATTGAATCCATTTTTAACCCGAAGGTCATACGTTTGAAATATACAGCTCGCAGTATACTAGTGTGAATCTACACTTACACTTATGAGATCATAATATAATCACAAGGTCCATTTTGTGCCTTTTGTCAGGGTTGTGATAACATGACTCAATCATTGGGTTGTATTTTCAACAGCAGTGGCGAGAACAGATTCTTTACCGACAGTTTTTATACACTGGATGAGTTCTGCACGGTATTTTAAGATGTGTTGACACTGAATGTGATGCAAATCTTTCATGACATACTCAATTACATACGAAGTCAATGCAAAGCTATGAGGAGACAAAAATTTGAGGGACGCAAGTGATGTAAGTCACCAAATTTCAACATAGACGAGAAATTTGGGTTACACTGTGACGCAAAAGCCTTTCACTTTACCAAGCATGTATATGTTACTGAGTGCACACAAGTCTTTTGATATATATATATATATATAGAGAGAGATTTTAGACGATATGGGTCGTAGTTTAAATGACAGTATTACCGTTCTTTCCTGAAAGGTGAAAACGGTAAAACTTCAACTAGTTTTTAAATATGGGTGTGTTATATTTCAATGTTTCTAAAGTAGAACAATGTTTCTATGGATTATTTTTTTCCCGGAAATCACATATCCGGATTTCAGGAAAGCATTGTTTTTTAAATGGAGGGTAAGCTTATTGTAAGCTTCCGCTGTTTGGACCTCCGCTGTGGTCCAAACAACGGAAGCGGCTTTTCAGTATGCCAAACTGTGTCTGCGTGCAACGCTGTGCAACACCTTCCTCTAAAAAACGTATTAAATACGGAACAATCATAAGCAGCGCAATTTTTTATCAGGCTTTGTAAATCACATTGCGTGTGCTAAATTAACTGATTTGCATGGATTACTCATAGTATTCTGCGTGCTGGGAAACGCCCAATATTGCCTATTGCAATATCGGGTTAGTAGATCACCTGCTCCTTTGTTTGCGGGTCCCATCAAGTTTGCACCCGTTTTTTTCACACGCACACCTTTAGTAGTTCAGGCCCTTAAGAGTACGGACGCTGTCACATGTGAAAGTCAAATCAAGGTTTGTTTAGGCTTTACATTACAATTTTGACAATAGTTGATTGGCTTGTAGAGCAGCAAGCCTCTGTGGTCATTCCTTTCAACTTTATCGACCCCCAGTCGACTTTAATTTGTTCATCGACCACATCACTATAAAATACCTTGTACCTCCCTCTGCTTATGTGCTCCCACAAGAGTTGAGTTTTGCCAGTTTACACCGAAACAATGTGGTATTCGAAAGATTACACAAAGTTTGCTTTTCCAGCCTTTAAAAACGCTGCAGCCTTGAAAACAACTGGCCAACACATAACCTAAGTTGAAAAAATATTTGTGAAGACTATAGTTGTGTAAACAGCCCCAGGAAAGATTTAAAGTCTGGACTAAACCAGGTAGGTGTTAAAGCACCCCAAGGCTACGTCTTAATGCTCAAGTCGGATACTTTCTGAGATTAGATTTTTTTGTGTAGCTTTTCACATTACATTGTAAATGTGTCCTAGTGGGTCAGCTTAAGACAAGTAACAGCCCTAAACTGACCCACATGCCCAAGAGAATAATAAAGAACGCGTCACTCGCAGCATGCTGTCGATGCAGAAGCATAATGGAAGCCACCAAAGTAAGTTGGAACTCTTTCATTTGTAGTAAAAGTGTTGATAGTGATGTTTGCAGCGTTTATAATGATGTTTTCGAGTGGAAAGCGACTTCTGTCGGCGCAGCTTTGCGACGTCAAAGTCAAATAAATTCCAATTGACAATTCGGACTAGGCACGCATTGCAAATGATCCGACCCTTGTCTGATTTTGGACCGAATCGGTACTGGAAAACATCACATTCCATGTTGTTTGTCAGACCTGGGTGAAAACTATCCTACAGTGTGAACATAGCATGTCTAGAACCAGATATTTCTGAAAGATCCACTGATTAAATAGGCTTTTAATGCAAGGCCAGGCAATTGGACTGAGCATGCAATAATAATGGAGGGCTACCTAATCCAATGATGGGAAGAAAACCAAACTTTTATGTGATTTCTTGGTGGCTCTCGGCTTTAAGTCACCCAAGACTTGTGATAACTTTTCCCCAAACACTTTCTTAAGGATGAGGGAGAGGCTTAGTGTAAGTAAAAAATCAATGTGACAACTTTTATTCTTTGACGATGAAAGCAAGACTATTTTACCTCGCTGTCAGCGAACATCAGTTGGCAGATTATGTCCCAGACATGAGTAGTAAAAACCTTCAGTGGCAACAGAGCCACAGACGGTTATCAGAGTTTAAATGGTATTTTCCTCAGATGAAGAGAAACTACTAGAGCAAATAGGGTGTCTGATCTCATCAAACCCTCTTACCAAATGAACAAAAAAATTATTCTATCTGCTGTTGTGTTTATGCTAAAAGTACTCTTCAAAGGTATTTCAGAAATGTTAAATATTGTGGGATATACCATATCCACTTCCTTCCTAAGAGTTGGGGGAAAGTGTTGAAACCACTCAGGTGCATCTACAGTCAATATAAAAACTAGGCCTATGCTCTCAGCAAGGTTATATCCAACTAAGCCTTCAAGCGCCTGCATTCTACAAGCCCTGATTCAACCCTTCATATTTAATGTGTCATGACCGTAAAAAATAAAAGGTGTTTTTCATAAAAAGCTTCCCTTAGTGAGTAAAATATGATTATACAAGATAGATCAAGTCAATTTATAAGCGCCAAATTTGGACTGAATCGTACCATAGGTTGAGGATTGATGGTTCGACACTTCTGGAGTTAAATATCCCCCTAGTGTTGGAAATATTCAACCAATCTTTCCCAAAAGTCAATCCAAGTTTTTGAGTTACCGCCATTAACATGAAGGATCTGCGGCGGTGTTTGCAGATGTGGTGGCGGCTGATGATTCCATGATATCCCCTACTTTCAAGGATATAATTTAACTAGAAGATTAGTCTAGCTAAACATAAAGACGACCTGGGTGACCTGGTAACAAAACGTGGCTTTGTTGGAAAATAAAATTACACTTCGGTTACGAAAACATCAAAAGCTCAAATAACTGAATGCATTTTTTTTTTTAACCATAAACAAAGATCAGAGAATTTCTACGCATAGGGAAAGTTACATGTTCTAGCCTAGGCTGAGGTTTTAAAGAAAGAAAGCAATTATTAATTCGATTTTTATATTTATTTATCTTCTTCATACTTGTTTAATGATGAGCCTTGGTGAAAGAGGGCGTGGCGGTTGTTGGTTTGGGGAGGAACAGACTGGCCGTTCTTCTTTATTCTTTCCTGTTATGTCTAATTATTTTGATGTAAAAAAAATGTATTCTCTAAAAGAAGCTGAAAATATAGGAAACCTAGGGCGACAGTCTGTAGAGGACGGAGACAAACTCTCGTCTGTGGCGTAAATGTAAGATACAGTTTACAACCACCTGTTCACCCAAGCTTAAAGACTTTTGACGGCAGTTGAACAACGTTATAATATGTTTCCTTTTGCTTCCAATGAAGGTCAGTCAGTGGTTGTGTAACTGGAAAAGGGAACTTGTCAAGGAAACATTAGCACAGTTCATTTCAAGCTATTGGAAAGAGGCCAGGGTCATAATATCAAATGCTTGCCAACTATTTCACAATCTTAATTCCGAAAAAAATGGGACACTGTGTAAAATACAAATATTAATAATGCCCCGGCCAATCGTTTGGTTGAGCAGATTGTGAGTCACTATTTCTGCTTGAAAGATGTGTGCCACCTGACTGAACCTGTTTATAATATGACCCAGTGAACAGCATGTTTATGCTAAGCGGTAAGGGGCCAGAAGTGGAGCCCTGAGGCACACCACAGGTCAAAAGAGCCACCAAGGAGGAGGCATTAACCATAGCTAAAGAGAAAGTCCTTCTTGATGTATAGGACTTCTTTTGGCATATTTATAAACCATATCTATATAAGAGGACTTATTAAACAGAATTATGTAATTTGATACAACCAAAAACGCATTATAATAAGGGTCAAATGCCTAACCAAAAAAACGATTTACTGGCCGTAAAAAAAACGATTTACTGGCCATTTACTGGTTGAGCTAATCTAATTAAAACCATTTTTCCATTAATAGAAAATTAAATCATGAAATAATTTTGAAAGTCCGATTTTTTCATCTTATGGTAAATTTATATTGTCGAAGAAATTAAATCAATAAATGCCCTAAAGAAATGAAATAATTTTTCCATAGTTTTTTTTTTGGTGAGGATATTGAAGGTTTAACAGAATGTATTATTTTTCAAAACCTCTTTAACTTATATTCATTTGAATATTGTACAATAGCGCAAGATATTTATGTCCCATCTGATGGGTTTTATTGCTTTTATTGCTTTTTGTAAGGACTGTGACGACCGGGGGCAGCATGGTGGCATAATGGGTAACACAGTTGCCTGCGAGGCAAGATGGTTCTTGTTTCAAACTCCACCTCTGGCCTCAGGGCCTTTCTGTGTTGAGTTTGTATGTTCTCCAGCTCCCTCCCACTGTCCAAAAATGTGCCAGCTGAGAATGGCTCCAGCCTCCCCATAATCCTCCAGAAGCATGGTTGAGTTGGGTTGTGCATATTCACTTTTTTGGATGTTCCAGTCATATGGTGGCAGCAGGTTAAAAAGGGTATTCCAGATGTCCCTCCCCCATGTAGATCACCAACTGAGATACATAGACCCTATAGGTCTACCCTGGGGTTTCCTCTCAGCCGAACGTGCCTGAAAACCTCCAAAGGAAGGCATCCTGATGAGATGTCCGGCTACTTTCGACATGTAGGAGCAGCGGCTCCTTCATGTCGAAAGTAGCTCCACATGAGCTCTGCACATTATCTGTAAGGCTGAGCCTAGCAACCTTATGAAGCTAATTCCAGCCGCTAATAACTATTAATGATAAGCCTTATTGGGTCCAGTACTTATCTTTAGTGTCCTGTTGTCAGGGACTGGGTGTTAATACTAACCTTTTATTGATGGACTGCATGGTTTAATGTGGACTCAAATGCTAAATTAGATTTTTTTTATTAATATTCATTTTTCTATGCCTTATTTAGTGGCTCTAAACTAAAATAGGGGGGGGGCTCTTCTTCCAGACACGTGATTGGTGGGGTCGGGTAGTCGGGGTGATTACACTCATCTGTTGTGGTGTCACACGATGCAAACTGATGGACATCAGCCAGTCTGTTTCTCCTTCTGGCTCTAACTGTCTTTCTGTTTAGTTTTTCTTCAGCTTGAATTTTTTATAGTTATAAAATAAACTTAATTGTAATTGCAACTCACGTGGTTTCTACTTTGCCCAGTTTTGAGGCAAGCAGTAAAGTACACATTGATTCTGAACTTGATACCTCCGACACTGGCCCAGTTTGGACAGGGATATGTGAACTCACCTCAACTCAACTTTATTTCTATATATAGAACTCACTCAGCCCAAATTTCTTCACAGTCAAAGAGTGGAACACGGAGAAAAAGTAATGTGGAGAACTAACAAACAAAAGCGCATCTCAAAATGAATTAAATAATTAACCGTCAATCATATTAAGAGACATATAATACACTCAGTGAAAAAAAAGGAGAAAAAAAACTTAAAATGATTAAGCTGAGTGATAGAACTCTCTAAAAACAATGGAAAAATGAAAGCTGCTAAATGCGAAATTAAAATAAAAGCCAGAGAATTAGGAGAAGAAGACAGAGGCTCAACTTTTGGGAAACATTATTTATTATTTCATTTCACTATAACCCCACGCTGCTGTTGCATTTGCAGAAGGTGGTTTGGCATTGATGTTCCTAAAAAACATGGCGTGTGGATGGCAGCATGTGTTGCGTTTGAACCGGTCTCTTCCCTACGGAACTGGTCTCTACCCTATAAAAAGGGTCACCAGGACAGTTGACCTTGTGCAAAGATTTAGTTTAAAAAAAAAAAGTATCTGAAACCCCTTCAGATTTCTCATTTATTCAAAAACTCAATTGAAGGAATTTTGCATGTATGAGCTAATTTTTTAATATGTTGGTACAAAAGAGATCAAACATTGACAGATAACTCAACATTTTTGTCAATCATTGTTGATCGTTACCTAACTCCCCTAACACCAAGAGCACGCTCACAAAACCAGGATAGAGATAAGATAGATAAACAAATAATAAGAATCAAACGTATCTAAATCAGTCACAGCAGCAACAGGTTGGACAGGAAAAGTAATCAGGTACAACAGCACAGTAAAGAATCAGTCCATTTACGTATTCAAGCTAGGCCTATGCTGTCGTCCCTCCAATTGAACTCCTCAAATTAAAGGTGAAGTTGTGTCCGAAAAAGCGTTTTTTGGATCTAGAAAAGCTCCTTCTAGTTGTAAAATATGAGCCATTCGAGTAAAATATGATATAGATCTCCTCAAGTTGATTCATATTCACCAAATTTGGGCTAAAGAGGACCAACGGCTAGGAAGCTATGTCCAAAAAACAGCGTTTTCGTTGTTTCATTGAGGAAATACAGCAGCAGAGGAATAATAGCATTGCTGGCGAGAAATTTGTGGGACTGTGATGATCTGACAGGTTGAGTTTTCAGGGACGACAGCGTAGGCCTAGTATATTTAAGTTTCATTTACTCATTGTGAGTAATGATTTTGCCTATATGCTACCACTCCACTCTTAAACTTACTGCCACTGTTCTTCAATAGCGAGAGTAAGACGTGTGCAAATTTCTTTTGTGAATCTTCCCTGAGGACACTGCAGAAGCTTAATTCTTACTCGGTTGTGTAAGTGCATGTTAACATACTGGCCAACCTGTTGTGTGTTTGTTGTTCTTGCTAATTCCTCTTAAGGTCGACATTTTGCAGTGGAACAGCTTTCAGCAGTATTACAAGCTAAAGAGGTATACTCTGAGGATTATCCACAGAAACCAGGGTTTTAACTGGAAGATAATCCATTAACCTCTGTTGTGTTGAAAATAAGCATTATTAAGATTGAGATCTAGAAATGTGCAGAAATTAACAGAGGTATCAGAGATATCATTTGCCTCTTTCTAGATAGAGGCAATGAAAAGAATCAACTGAACCTCAGCTAACGAATGTGGAACAGTCCAAACTCTTAGTTTAAGACTGGAATGGAGTGTCATAATTTTACTCTCAGTATCTTGTGAAAAGCTGGTTTCTCAGAAAGTTTCTTTATCCGTAAACGGAAGTTTTTTTGAGAGTGAAACCACAATCGCAACAGGTTCCTGTTGCAGTTTTGTTTTCAGTCGCATTTAATGTGTATTCTGCAGCTTTGCTGTGTGAGAAAATGATAAAGCAAAGAGTTGACAGGATCAGACCTGATCTTGGCAGGCTGGACTTGTAAACGTTGTCTGATGCGGGTGGGGCGGTGGGTAGTTGTGTGTGTGTGTGTGTGTGTGTGTGTGTGTGTGTGTGTGTGTGTGTGTGTGTGTGTGTGTATTGGGGGAGTGTTGTTGGCCAAATGGAACTGCCAGAGCACAATACAGCTCACACCAAGAGACTCAGGAATCTAAGAGTGGGCCCTCCCCCTCGCATGCAAACACAGACATTATGGAGAAACAGCACCTCAAGCACACATGCATGAACGGATATGGTCGCACATGCTCACTCACACACACACACACACACACATGAGTACTGACTAATAAAACAACATATGCTCTTGGGTCTAGTACCTGTAGCAGCAGGTGGGACACCCTTCTCTAATGAGCAGTATGAGAGAAAGGGAAGGAGAGAAGAGAGACCTCCCACCCCAGCCCAACATTGTTGGACACACAACGATCACTGCAGTTAGACAAATATATGAGGCCCTCTCAAACTTTTTTCCACTTTGCATGGATCTTAATATTCTGTTTAAAGGCCTGCTCAGGATGAAAATGCTCTATGTAAACAGCCCATTCTGAATTAAAGACCCAAACTGATTTGAATTCCATTGGGTTGCGTATGGGTGGTAAGAACCGATCAAGAGAAATATTTTACCTCATAAATCATGGATGTATCATTTTCTGTCTGTATCCATGTGCTTCCTTCATGAGGTAGAAGAAGCTTAATTTCCAATTATGGTCCAAGGATTTTAAGTCTTTCCTAGATGAGAAGAAAAAAAAATTGAATTAATTCTGGAAGAAAAGGCACATTTGACATTTTTAGCCAGCTAATGACTACATTCCTAGAGACATTGGCGCCTTTTACACGGTATTTTCCTCAGTGGGTTCAGTGCAATTTTATTCCACCTGTTTGTTCTGCATAAATGGATTGAATTCATAATGGGGGGGTCCAAGATGTTCCGCTTCTGAGAAAACGGTAGAGGTAGTCACAGCCCTGAAATAAAAATCTGTATGATGGGACATACCAGTGTGGTATAACGGGGGCTGACATTTTGTTGACGTATCATGTGTGCAGTTCACGAAACAAAGTTTTGCAAGCAGCTAGTAATGTTGGCTAAGCCCCCTGACAAAGATTAGAACACTGTAATGGTCCTCAGAAAAAGAATGCATGTATGATATCCTGATATTTCATCTAGTGCCACTGACCTTTTTGATTCAGAGTAAAAGTGTCACTTTAAATCTAAGAAGAAAATATGGTATTTATTATGACCCCAATGTCTGGTAATTCTTCACCGCCACTCAAAAAATTCACCAACTTGGAACAGTAACATTCCCATCAGCCTCACATGCAGGCCCACTTTCTATGCAATGCTAATTAGCTTATGTTAACATGCTAATGAACTGAACTTAACATCAGCATGTCATCATTGTGAGCAGGTTAGCATCCTGTGGTTAGCCTTCAGCTCAAAGCCGGACAGTGTGTCAGTGAAGCCTCACACAGCCTCCGGTGTTAGCCTTGTTTATGTATGTGGGTTTACATGGGACACTTTTCTCCTATCCGAATAATCCCTTTCCGAATTGCAATGTCGGTCGCCTGTTTACATGACTTGTGATTTTTTCCGACCCGGTGTTTACACGCATCGACGATCTAATCGGAAACAGCTTTCTGACAAGAGCAGGTGATCCACACTCCAGGTCATAAGGTGCCGATAATGCTCCGATGAGTTGGGTGCAAACCGCCAACATGCACTCAGAAGAAGAATACGACAAAGAGGGCATGCGCAGAAGTGACTTTTCGTCCATCTAACCGTCCAACTATAGTATGTTTAACTCTTTCAAAGTTGCGATGAGTAAATGACTCTCCGATGTAGACCAGTACTGTTTTGAAGTCACCATATTTAAAATGCGTCGCAGTGCTGTAAAAACTCAGCCGGAGTGTTATGTCACAAGGCTAGGCATGTGCAGATATAGCTCAAACAGAAAGCTTTCCGATACAGCGCTTACATGCAGCGACCGGCTATCCGAAAGGACTTAGACTACCTCCTTGCAAAGGAATGAATTCTCATTTGGAAAGGTTCTTTCCGTTCTGAACGGGGTGTTTACATGCAGCATTTTCTTTCCCATTCCCATTATCCATGTGAACACACCTAGTGACCTTCATTTTGGGAAGATTAGTTTTCAGACTTGTAAAAGAGCATCAATGTCCAATTTGTTACGTAACTGCTCCAACTGTAGGCCTCAGTGCATATTTGTGAGGATATTATGACTTGTCTGAAAAGCTAACACGAATGTCCTTTTGCTCGAGGCTGTTAAACCTGTAATAAATTTGGATGTAGTCGAAATTCTGTCGGCGTTGTCAGTGTTTGATAACATGAACGCTCAGCAGTAAGAGACGATCAAACTATTTTCTATGTTTGCCACCCATTCCATCTAGGATTTGAGGTTTTGCCTTATATTCTTGTCTTTTTCAACATTATTTCAGAAGACCCCTTAAGAAATATCCTCCTAGCCAATAATTCATAACATTAGACCAGGTGGGATATCAGCTTGTTCTCTACGAATATGTTACGTGAATATTATATAAGAGGTTGTCACTTATCCTAAGTCAACATCAGCTAATTATCGCCGTGCCTTTAGCATCTCACTTCGTGTTTCATCCAGAATTAAATATTTAAATATATCCTTGCATATGAACTTGAGCATTTCCTGTCGTATCAACAAATGTAATACCATTATTATCTTATTCATTATAAATGGTTGAAGAGAACTGTCTGTAACTATAATGGATATAGACTAATGTGCCGTAGCATTGTAACGACTGACTGGTCCCAACATAACATCGATTTTCTTGTTGCATTCCTGATTGTTCTGAAGTTGAGGAAAAATGGGTAAAGATCTATCAGGGATTGACCTGTGATGGGTCGAGGACTAAGTCAGAGCATCTCCAGTCCTGCAGGTTTTGTTCCAGATCAGCAGAGGGGGAACTGGTGAAGTGGTGGCTTGGTCAAGGTCTCCCAAGACTGATTCATTCGATCATTCAATCAATCAATCTTTATTTATGTAGCACTTTTCATACATTAAAAACGTACTTCAAAGTTCTTTCCTCGATAAAAATAATTCCCCTTTAACCCCCTATCGCCCAAACACACACAGGACAAAAATAGACGAGATGAAACGGAGCAACGTAAGACCTATCAAAACAGACAATATAAAGATAAAATAATAAAAACTGACTAAAATATTGAAATATAAACATAAAATAATAAAAACTGACTGAAATATGGAGACATAAAACATAATAATAATCATAAAAGCATACTATAATATAAAAAAATAGAAGATAAAATAGTAATAATGGAGAAGTGACTAAAATGTAGACCTATAGATAGCTAACTAAACAATAAATAAATAAATAGTTCTAGTTAAAAGCCTGACCTAACAGATTGGTCTTGAGTTTTCTTTTAAAAATACCATGGTCTGTTTGTGCCTAATAAAGCAAAAATGTGAAATGGGAACTAAACCGAGCAACTGTGGCACAAATTGCTAAAAAAGTTAAAACTGGCTCTGAGGTAGCATGGCTGCCGACCGGCCATAGCAACCATTCTGACTCCTGTCCTCTGCTGAAAGCGATACCAATGGACACGTCAGCATCAGAACTGGACCTGTGAACAATGGAAGAGGGTGGCCTGGTCTGATAAGTCACGTTTTCTTCTATATCTTGTGGACATCCTAGTGTGAGCGCAACTGGGGAAAAGATGGCACCAGAATGCACTGGGAGTCATACCGGGGGAAGCAGTGTGATGCTTTTGCCATTGTTCTGCTGGGAGTCCATGGGTCCAGCCATTTATGTGGCCAACATGTTATTTCACTATGTACCACCTACCTAAACATTACTGCAGACCAAGCACCGCCACTTGATGGAAACGCTATTCCCTAATGGCAGTGCCCTCTTTCAGCAGGATAACGCTTCCTGACAAACTGCAGATATACTTCAGGATTGGTTTGAGGAACTGAATAAGGAGTTCTGGGTTTTTACCCCAGAGTCTCCAGAGTTGCCCGATCCAATCGAGCATCTGTGTGATGAGCTGGAAAAACAAAAAGCTGGGAGGCCCCACCTCCCAACTTCTTGGGCTTATAAAGATATGTTGCTAACATCTTGGTGCCAGATACCACAGCACACCTTCAGAGGTCTGGTGGAAGTCCACACCTTGATGGGTCGGAGCTGTTTTCGAGGTGAAAGGGGGGCTCGCACCAAAGTTCGGTAGGTGATTAAAATTTTACGTACATAAGACATTGCAACTGAACCCATGTCGACATATCAGCTCATTAGTAGCAAAGCAGTTAACTTGTAAATGTATGTTACGTCCAGAATTAACGCTTTACATATGCCTTTACAGATGTACTTGAGCCAGTTTCATATCGTATCACCAAATGTGAACGCCTCCGTTATTGTCTTACTTATCATAAATGGCGGAAGAAAACTGCGCATAGAATACGAGACTTGCATGGCTCGATGAATTGAGAAGCAGTTTTCCTAGCTGGGAGACGCAGTGAAACACATTTTACTGTATCTAAAAGGCAATTTATTCCAATGACCTTTTTACAAACCTATTTTGCGGTGGCCTGTCTGGATGAGGGCGAGTGGCGGAGCGGGAAGTGCAGCTCCAGCAGCGGTCTGTTGTGATTACCTCGTGTGTGGCTCTGCCTTTCTGCTAACAATAATTGCCTTTTGCAAAAACTGCATTAATCATGTTGTGACAATACATAAAGCCTTTGTTGGAATAAGCTGAGGAGAGACAGTGTGAACGGACAGGGGGCGGGGGCTGCAGGGCCGGGATGAGTAATATGAAACCTGGAAGAACACGATGTGAGGGAGGGAAGCAGGAACATGAGTAGGCATGGCAGAAAGAGACAAACAGGCAGGGAGAGAGTGAATCAGTGCTGATGTTGTCTTTGTTCTAGCAGTTGCATATAAACAAATTACATCCGTCCTCCTACCTTTGCATAGAAGCCGTTGTCGTTACATAACGTGGCACAAAGACACAAAATATTGGCTCAAGGCTATAAAAGACATGGCTGGACAGGTGATAAAAATCAGCCATTTTTAAACTTCAGAATGTCCAATTCAGAATCAGAAAATATTTGTAGCCAACACAATCTTTAATTACAATTCTGCTTAAAACACAAGAGCCTAAATGTCGTAAGTTCCTTGACACCCACTGTCCATCCTAATTGGCAAGTTTTATTTCAAGGATTTCTTCCAAACGGTCTTCCTGACGTACTGTCGGCTCAAACAGAGCCACTTGTAAGGTGAACATGACATTAGAACTGTGTCTGGTGTCGAGGAGGTAGTTATAAGATGGTCGGAGAACTCAAGGTCCAACAGAGGGGAGGAATCCTGTAGGTGGTTTCACCGCGGCTCGCTATATGAAGGACAGAACTTTATTCCTGTGGTGTTCTGTCACTTGATATGGTTGAATAACTATTTAATACGTAATGAATATTGTTAAATGATTTCTGCTGGAGCACTTGGAGTACCTTCTTGACTTATCAGAGCCCACACTTTGGGAACTGCTGATAAAGATGGCGCGCAGCTTGTGGGCAATGATCCAGAGATTCCCAGCAGATAAAGCCAAATGAGCAGAGAAGTCTGAGATGTCAACACATTATTTCATGCAGCCACGTCCCACTGCAGTTGATGGCGTTCAAGAAAGTGACAGGATGTTTCAGCGTATGTATAAAAATACAGGATGGAAGTACATCCGACATGAAGCAAAAATATCATCATATTAACTTTCGTGTAGGCGTTACCTCACACGTTCAGTGCATTCAGATCCTTATCTCTTCCTTATGTCTTCTACTATATCAACCGAAAAACCACAGGATGTTATTGTCAGCCAAGACTTATTCCTACTGTCTTCACCTTAAGTCCACACTAAACTTGGAAAATAAGTAATATTAGTTGGCTGCTCCCTCTGCCTGGAATCTGCTGCAGAATGATCTGTATCTCAAAGAGCTGCTCTCACTGATGCATTCAAGGCCATCTGGAAAGACATCTATATCAGATGTTTTACCTCAACTGTGTGGTTTGACAAATACAGATGTTTCATTTCAACTTATGACGGCTGAAACTATATTCTATGTTAATTGTTATTTATGTGTTCTGTCTGTGTTGCAACTCTGTTTGTGTGCTGCTGCCAGTCTTGGCCAGTATGCGCTTGAAAAAGAGATTTTAATCTCACTGGGATTTTCCTGTTAAAATAAAGGTTTAATAAAATTTAGAAAAAATCTTAAGAGGAAATAGCAACACTGCAGTTTAAGTCCTATTTAGGGATGGACGTTTTTTTTAAATTTTAACTTGGATGGTTTTATCAAAACTTAACAGTGTCTCTGGCATTACTGAAAGTGGGCGGGGCTTAAATCACCACTGGGCGAGATTAACCAAACGTAGTTCATTACCTCAATCAAGGAGTAAGCTTTGTTTTTTACCCATGTCTGTTAGTTGATCATTCAGCAAGATGACACAAAATGTAATAAACAAATTACCATTGCACATTGTGGGAGGATTAATATTGGACCGAAGCTATGTCCTGTAGATGTATGTCTTGCAAAAGGGACAGATCCGGGATCCCCCCCCCCCCCTTTGTTTTGGGGTGTTTTTTTTCTATGGGTCAAATGTGATAATGATGAGATAGATCTCCTTGAGTGGGTTTTCCTTTTTTCAACCATTTTGGACTAAAATTTTTGGGAAATAAAGCCCTCCCTAGTGTCTGTGGGGGGATAAAGTTTGAAAATGATCCATGAAATAGTTTTTGAATTATGTCTGTAAAACATGGTATTTATAAAAAAAAATTAAAAAAACGCTCCCCCTAGTGAGTAAAATATAAATTAAAACTAAACCCTGATGTATGCAAAAGTGATCTCCTTGATTGGAGTTATATGCTACAACTGACTAGATCAGACCAACAGTTGAGATTTTATGGCCCGAAAACCTTTGGAGATAAAGATCCCCTTAGTAGTGGAAATATATAACCGACCTTTCCCAAAAGGTCTATGTGGATATAAAATATGAAAAAAAACTGAAATAGTTTTTGAGTTATCTCGTTAACAAGAAGGTGGAACACTTTTCAGGTATATAATAATGATTTAAGAGCTATAAGTCAGATTTTGGATAAGGTTACATAGAAAAAGGTGATTGCAGGCGCTTGAACGCAGACAGATTACAACTCTACTCATTACCGTTCTTCTAAGCACTGTGCCTCATTGGGGGGACATTTTTTGTCTTTAAACTGTTATTTCATTTTGTTAATTTTGTCTGGGATAATATAATTGCCATGAATTTTGTAAAGGTGGTCTTTTAGGTGGAATTTTATCATTTCAGCTTCAGATCAACGACATGTAGGCAATTTACTGTATAAACAAAATTGTTCATCACAGCTTGTTAAGGACAAAAATGTCCCTATTAAAACTGCAACTTTTGAACACACTGATATTTCAGGAAAAAAAATATTTGTTCCATGTAGTAAGCCTTAAATTCTGTCATTTCTGCTTCAGAATAGTTTTTATTTTCTACTAATTTTTCATTGTTTGGCGCAACGAAAAATACATTCTATCGTAAAAATTGAACAGTCAGTCAGTGAAAGTTTTAAATAATAATGCCAATATATACTGTTTTATGAAGTTTCCTGACGTCAACATTTTATGTCCTTGAAGGTACTGAAAAAGGAATGAAAAGAAGATTAATCAAATTTAAAACTGAATCTGAAACAGAATTATTGCTAATCAGGTGTCCACACAGTGTTAATTACAAAACAAAATCCACTAACAATTAGTACAAAGAAAATTAAGCTTTTTTGCATTTATGTAATTACAATCAACAAAGCCAACAAGCGATTTTATGAAATCGTCATCACTGCTGCCTGCTGCCTTCGTGTTAAGGCAATTACTCAAAAAGTGTTTCATGGATAATTTCCAAATTTTATACCCACTCACTTAGGGCGAAGAAGAACTGGACCGACTTTGGGAAAGGTATCCGACATCAAGGGCTTTTTCTCCGAAATTTATCAGGTCATCATTTCTATACTGTTGGTCAAATTTAGTCCAAATTTGGTGCCTATTTATTGACTCAAGGAGCTCTATTTTATACATTCTTTTTACTCCGATAGTTAATATTTTACACACAAGGAAAAGATTTTTTTTAACAAAAAAAAAAAATCAAAATTTTTTTTCTGACATAACTCCATTTAATTTGAGGGTTAGGCCTAGTTGTAGTCATGCAACAAATTAAAACTTTCTATCATCAGAAGTGTACTAATTTTCAAATGCAGGCCTCCTTGATGAAGTTTAGCGGTTGTGTACTATCCCTCTCTCTTGAATCGTGTTTCATAAAAGATACCCAGTCAGGCTCAGATAGCTACCACTATGGCCACTAGCCATTTATTTTTTTCTGCAGCTGACAAAAACACACAGCGTTAGCTCTTCACGGCCAATTACAGCACAGCATGTGACAAAATGTACACTGAAAACAAAGAAAATGTATACACATATGTATCTACATAATTAGCATAGCTTCTAGTTAGCCAGCCGTACCGCCAGGGTTAGCTTCTAGCTAGCATTAGCTTAGCATCAATAGGTAATCTGCTCACTGAATCCCATTATGAACACTTGAACAACTTCACTGTATAAACCAACATTTACCGTACAGAAGTGTATCCAATCATTCGATTAAAATAAAAGACAGTTTGTAAAAGGATGATGGTATAGTGATAAATACATCAGAAAAAGACAGAGCATAGAACGACCAGTCTAACCTGTTGTGGATCACAGCAGAGTGGCATGTGTGGAAGGGAGTAGTGGGGCATTCAAGTGCTTGAAATAAAATTGTTTGTTCCAGTATTTGACGATTAAAATGAATAAAATTCCAAGCAGTGTGGTAAATAACCAAACAACCGAATGATTTATAACTTGAATTGTATTCGCTACACATTTGAAAGCACAGAGGCAGTCTATAATGTCATCAGGAATCATTAAACTTGTTATAGATGCTCATACTTGTATTAAAGTACAGTATTGTCCCAGATAGCTGCTAATTCATTTGAGTACTTGCGCAACCCTACTGGGAATTTATGCATTTAAAATTGATCTAGATGAAGGACAAACATTCCTCCTGTGCTTTTACGCAGTAGAAGTATAAAGAAGCATAGATATAAAACACTCTAGTAAAGTAGAAGTATTTAAATGGTGCACTCAGTAGAGTGCTTCAGACTGCACATCAGAACATCATGTCCAGCTGGATTGAACAGAAAAGAACAAAATAAGCATGACTCAAGCAATGTGCTCATCTTTATTCAGAATAACTGCTCCTTCAAAAATACGTGGAGTAGAAGGACGCTATGTCTGCCGATCAAAACATTGTGTCCTCTTAAAGAGAGAGGGAGAAAAACACAATGGTCAAGTGAATGAAGCATCAGAAAGTGGCTGGAAGTCTGGCTGACTTCAGGGGCCCAAAAATAGGACACATTCCTCGGCAGCACAGGGTGTGTGTGTATGTCAACAGGAACACATACCAAGCTCCTGCTGAGGGGGCTTGACTCTCTCCACGCAGGGAGGAAGGCCAAAACAAAAGGACCGGCTGGTTTCGGCGCGCTGTGGAGGTGAATTGATTTCCTTCGGGCTGCAGAGATAGCATGTTTCAGTCGCTGCACCAAAGCTCCTTCGCTTGAGGATGAAACAAATCCAGTAGATTTGACCCATGCAGAGAAGGTCCATGATGACAACCATAGACAGTTATACTGTGCAGGAATGTTGTGAATTGGAGTTTACCCGCTGGACAAATCAGCAGTTTTCATGAGACAGGTTGATCTTGTCTGCGCCAAGCATAAGGACCATCTTGGACCTCCTGGACCTGGATTTGGCTGTTGATATTCTTCCTCTTTGAGTTGGCTGCTGACGGCTTATAGATTCTCTTTGTGAATAATTCTCTAATACCTTCCACCTGATCTCCTTGCCTGTTTACTGAGCGTTATTAAAATGTGAATGTTCTACAGAAGCCCTGTTTAACATAGTGGTATCCAGTTAATGTAGACAGAACATCAGAACCCATTTAAAAATAACACCAGAGCACAGTTTTAATGTTGTCTGGCATTGGCATTATTAAACCTCCCACTGACATATGAATCATTGGTATTGCTGCTGATGGTTTTCTCATTGACTAGATACGGATTTTTTTGGTTTGCTAAAAGACCCTACGATATGTAGACTGCAAGGGATGTCCAGGAATCAAACCACCAACCATCTGAACCAACCATCATTACTAGTAGGCAACATCACATTATAGGGCCTAAAAACTGTTTTCTCTGGTCTGGTTTATTTATTAGTATATATATAGTATTACACCCTTTCTATCAGCATGAATAACTTTGGAAGAGTATCTTTGACAACTCTGTAAACCTTTTCACCCCATGCTAACTCTTAACACCTAGTAAAGATTTATCTGTGGAGAACCGTGAACCCAATCTAAACACCGGTTCAAGCTGCCCTGATCCATATTTTATTTTGACAGGGGCTAAGTGTGTAACATGATCAGGGTATGACCAAAACTGTGCAGTCCATCTCAGCTTTATGGGAACGTTTAAACAAACCAAAAAAAATCTTATTTAACTAATTGTTTCGGTTGCATGTCACGGCAGGAGGCTGCAGCAAACAAGATTATTCAGCTTCAAATCTGTTGATTTGTAGAAAAGTAAGCATCTTGGTCTTCAAGGTAGTTCTCAGTGCTCAAGTGAACGGAAAGCCAGACCACAACAAAAGTTACTGTTTGATCCAAAGACTGCTGTTGTGTAAATGACGCCCTGACCTGGGGCTTCTTCTCAGTTGAGTCTGCATGTTGTGTCTGAAGGTGGTTCACACGGACACCTTTACTCCGATCAGAATCAGTTAAAAAAATGATCAGAATGAAAATGCTCCATGTAAGAGCCCCATTAAGGATAACAACGCCCATTCCGAGGTGAGTAGAATAAGCCTTTTGCAGTGATGATCGGAAAGACAACCACAGCATGGTATCACCTTTGGTGAAGTTCTCTGGCCATGGCATGGATCTGGGTTTTCAGAATAGATTGTGTGATGAGGAGGTTCTGTGTTATTTCGGAGGATCTTGATGTTAACGTAACATTTCTGCTAATTTATAAGTAGCTAGTCACCAAAGACCTGCATACAGAAAAGATAGTCCGCCATTGTTTTTGTTGTTATTATATTATATTATAGTTGGAAAAAAAAGAAGTAGCCATGCGTGGAGTGGGTCCTCAAAGATTTTTTAAGAAAGAATTGTGTTTTTGTTTATCTGGCAACCGAACAACTAGTGTTTGGAAAAGTTCGCACGAAAGAGATCGCGATGGCCACTAGGAGAGTAGATTTGTTAGAGAAACGCTTTTGGATACCCGCTCTCAACACCATGACACCAAATGGACTCCATGATGACTTCAGCAAAAATGCTTTTTAGGTCAGGGTGGAATGATGTTATAAATGTCATTCTTGATAACCTCAGCAACAAGGGCAGTCAAAATAAACGGGTTTCATTTAGTTGTATTAGAAAACTGTTTCTCAAACGGGGGTATGCAGAACCCCTAGGGTTAAGATGGGGGTATCGCTGCATGCTGAGACGCGTCAGCTTTTTTGTGATGCAATCCAAATAAATAAGCTAAGTCTGATTTGATGCGGCCCCCTTTTTTTGGGGGGGGGGGTTTTTTGTAAAGGAAATTTATTGTCGTGTAAACAGACCCAAAAACTAGATAGCGATCAAACGTCTGCCGCGGCAGCTCCGGTTCCCACATTGGCATTTGAAGTAAAGCCCAGAGTGCAACAAGATGTTACTGATTTATGCTAATACATTTGTGGTGTAAACGTCTCCTAAAATCGCCCGTAGGTGTGAACCTGAGTGTGAAAGGTTGTAAACAGCCTTTCCAAGGTGGGCTTGCTACACTTTTGTTCCCCCCCTGCCTTTCTGTATAAAAGAAATTGGGGCTTAACGGGGGTCTGTGTTGTTCCTCCTCCTCTGATGATGACCTGTAATGAATCAATTAACTTAGTCTTATTATATTAAATAATGCAAAAGTAATACAACTTCTAAATATATTTAATGTTTTTAATACAGTTTTATTGTTGCAGTGAATTTTTGTACTTCAATGGATTGCGATATTTTGTGACGTATTGGGATTGTATTACAGTCTATTGCTAAATTCCTTTTTTTGGCATTACATGGACAAAAAATGGAGTAAATGCATTATTTTGAATATTTTTTTAATCATGATTTATGATGGTTGTGGTGATTTTTGTGCTTCAGTTGAGCAAAAACCACCAAAATAAACAAGTTAGCTTAAAAGTTAATGACTTGAAATAAAGGAGAGTTTCCTGTTTACGGTCTCATATTTGTTTACTTACAATTTTTAACAGATTTAATTCTTACGATGACTTTTATCTTGGTCACATCAAACATGCATCCGTATTTCTACTTCAGAGAATTGTTTCCTGTTTACGGTTATGGAGAGTTTGATTTGTATTTCCCTGCAAAGTGTTCCAAAATGACTTCTGGGTCAAAATGTTCTGGTGCCAAATGTTTCCAAGTGTTGATTAAGTTTTCCGAAGGTACCGGTTTCGTGAAATGTATGAAGAAATGCATTGTCCATCGTACGTCGTACCGTACTTTTTTAATATGGAGTAAATCTCAATTAATTAAGTGATTATACAGCATGTAAGTAGATTAATTTATTTTTTTCTTCATGACAAATTTTGATACGATCAATTTTGTTGAGCCAAGGGAAATTAAAATACAAGCAATTAATTTAATTAATTTTTTGGATTCTTTGAATCAACTGACAGTCTTATTAATAATATTAATTATTACTGTTGGCGTTTAAACGTTTTTTTCTTTTCTTTTTTCGGTCGTGTTGTGCATCCTGAAGAATCCTCCCCTGCTGCTCTTTAGACAGAGAGCTTGCAGTTAACAGAGTGAGGATCATTCGGGATTATGGCGTAATAGTAATGAAAGCAGGCGGTAGCGAGAACTCTCCAGGTTAGAGCGCGCCTCGGCTGCGCGGCGCTCTGCTGCTCCGGTGGATCAGTGGAGGTAGTAAGTGAGGGTTTCTTTGCACAGTGATTAAGGGGGAGGACCAATGGCAGCAAAGGAGACAGAGAGGACGCTGGCTCCTCCTCTCTTCTGCCTCTCTCTCTCTCTCTCCCTCTCTCTCTCTCTCTCTGGCTTTATAGATGCACATAATCCCTGAGCTGACCCAGAAAACAAACTCCTCTGACTGCCGAGACACTGCAGAGTTTGAATCCGCCGCAGGGCTGCATGTAGCCGGAGCATCAGCTGGAGAACCAACCCCAGGCGCTGATCCAACTTCTGACAACGGATTCCACGTTATTACATCGGGTAGGTCTTTTTTATAATAACAGGTAGCACGGCAGCACTTTCCCTTTGTGCTGTTGGATATATTAACCCACGGAACGGAAGAAACAGGTTGATTCTACTTTTTTTATTTGCAGTTTCATCCTGTCCCCAGACATTGTGTAATGCATGTGTAATAACGCCAGCAATTATGTATCTGCCTCGTTTAAAGTGACATTTGTGTGAATGAGCTGCAAAGAAGCTGCACATACAGGCTATAATTAGACACAAGAGGGCAAGATTCTAAGGAGGATTTAGGCTGTTGTTGGAAGTGTCTTGTTTTATTGCTACTAGCACCATTGTTGTTCATTTTATGTGGATTTAAAAGCCTGTATTGTTTGTTTTTTTCTTAGACATGAATTGGAATTTAATGTGTTTTTTTGATATTCAGAGGCTAGTGGATTTAAAATAATCGATTTGAGTGAGAGCTTTAGCATCTCCAGGATCTTTTTCTGTTGGTAATCTTCAGTGAGGATCTTTTGTAATGACTGTGTGAACACAGGCACTGTGTGTGTGTGTGGAGAAAGGGGGGAGAGGTGTGTGTGGTCTTGATAAGCATTCCTCTGCGTCCTTTTGGCTGCGAGGGTATTGCTGCCCTCCCTCTGTCGGTGTGATATCCACTGGTAATTCAGTCATGGTGTCATTTTGGACTTTGGAGATGGGGTTTTGAATGAGACTGGAAGGGTCGAGATAAAGAAAGAGGAACTATGGTGGAGTTTCAATAGAAAGAGAGAGAGTTCTCATGAGAAGGAAGTATTTTTTTTCATTTTAAAAGGGGCATTCCGATGATTAAGTATTGTATGATGATATGATGTGGGGTGTTCGATATTTACTTGGTTGATTCTGATTGACACGGCTTGCTTTTCTTTGAAATTGACACACACAAATTATTGCAATTTTCCTTTTAACGGAAAAATAAAAAATTCCACATGTAGATTTGTTCGTAACATTTAAAACAACTTGACCTTTCCTTTAAACTACCTCACAGAGGTAAGACACTTGTTAACAAGTTTGAAAAAGAAGTATTTGCTTAGATTACGGGGGATTTGTACTTTATTGTGTACATTTCATGTGACCCCAATGCAGTTCTCTACTCTCTCACTTAGTCGAAGGTTTTTACTTTCCCAAAAGAAAACAGGTGAAACGGATCCATTGAACAAAAACCTTTGAATGCATAAAGATTAATTACCATTCATTTTAAGCTTGTTTTTTTTTAAAACATATCTTAAAATGAAACTCTAAAGCTAGCAAGAGTGCACTTTATAATATTTTGGAAAAATTAATTCATTGCTATTTTAATGATGTGTATCTAGACTAGAATAACAAATTTTCTTGATTGTTTAATTTTGTATTTTCTAGTTTATACCTTTTCTCTTCAGATACAATGCCCACTTAGGGCTTAAATTATAACATTTGCTACATTATGTAATAGTTTGTGTGCCACTTTTCAAATATTTAGTGGACAATTAACTCTCTGTTAGCTTAATTTCATGCTTTGCATGCAAGGTTGTTGACAAAGTAGTAGGAAAAAATATTTTGCTCGTTTTTTCCGGTTGGCTGCCTCTTCTGCCTCACCACTGCAGCAACCAGGGATACTGTCACTGCTGTTCTTACCATCGTTCAATGGCCCTCAGTTTTTAGCTCATCTTCCTCACTTGTTCCTTCCTGTGAATCCAATGAATTATCACGTTTCAAGTCTCTATTTGAACTGTATGAATGAATCAATCAATCAATAATATACATTTAACATTAAAATAAACAGAAATCAATATTTTTATTATTGACTGAAGAGGACAGGCCTCAAAACACAAACCTAGCTTAGAGGGATTATTTGTTTCATAGCCTTATCTGGACAACTTTTCCTCCAGAAAACAGACATTCAGTGATCTTTGTGAATTATTAATTATTTTTCAACAAGAAAATAAAAGATCCTTCTTGAAAACTATATTTTCTATATAGCCATCCATCCATTTTCTTCTTTCTATCCGGGTTTTGGGCGCAGTGGCAGCAGCCTAAGAAGGGAATACAAGACTTTCTGCTCTCCAACACCACACTCCAGCTCATCCTGGAGGATCTCAAGGTGTTGCAAGGCCAATGAGATATATAGTCCCTCCGTCCAGTTCTGGGTATACCTCGGGGTTTCCTCCCAGTTGGACGTGCTTGACAAACCTCCACAGGGTGGCGTCCTGGAGGGATTAAAGTTGGATGCCAGATCCTTACAGCCCGAAGGAGCAGCTGCTGAGTTCCGTAGCCAATATCTGAGGCTGAGCCCAGCCACTCTACGAATGAAGCTCTTTTCAGCCGCTTGTATCCTTGACCTCATTCTATCGGTCTGAAGCTCTTCCAGTCTCCCGGTACCTATCTGCTCCTTCAGTAGACCTGTGGGCTCCTTCAGTAGACCTGTGGGAATAGCTTTGAAGTTCCTCTGGATGTGCGACTTGAAGATCTGATGGACAGGGGTCTCTGCCAGACGTTCCCAGTTCAACCTCACAATTTTTTTGGGTTGAACAGGTCTTTCCTGCAGCCTCCCTCGCCATCTGATCCAACTCGTCAGCAGGTGGTGGTCAGTGGACAGCTCTGCTCGTCTCTACATCCGAGTGTCCAAGACATAAGACAACGTCATAGATCTTTGGCCTGAAGTGGCCAAGTAAACTTTTGAGCCATCTACTCCTGTTACCCTCTAGGTTTCTCCATCATTGCCAACATGAGCATTGAAATCACCCAGGAGAACCATAGAGTCACTGGCTGGAACCTTTCCTAGGACACCAGCCAGAGACTCCAAGATGGCCGGATACTCCGAACTGTTGTTCGGTGTGTATGCACCTGCAACCTTTAGTTGCATGGAGACAACCCTCTCGTTCTCCGGGGAAAACTCCAACAGTCTTGTGAGTATTCCCATAACCGCCTGATACCTCTCATCGTGGGCAACTCCACAGAAGGATAAAGTACAGAGTACTTGACCCTCATGATAGTAAGTGCAGAAGCCGAATAATCCCCCCTCCTTCTGTCTGTCACATAACTGCATCCACCCCAGATACAGAAACCGTTTAAGGATTAAAGTGCAGGAGGTTACAAGACAAACCTTTTGTTTGTCCTTGAATTCAAGATTTTGGTTGTGGCTTTGCTCTTTTATCAGCCCAAGAGTCCGTAACTGGATCTGTTGTCTTGCTTTAGCCACCAATAACTTGAAACATGGAATGTTTATTTTTACAAGTATCTGAATACATTTTTGTTTTTTTTCTCAGTGCCTTATTTCTGCCTTACAGGTTGTACAGATTGCAAACTTTTGAAATTGTGGAAAAAAGTCCACAATAGTCATGAGACGTTTTTCTAGCCGTTGTTGTCATGTGACATGTGACATGAATCATCGTTTGGTACTTGTCTAAATATCCAGACATGCTCAGTGTTAAATATGAATGTTCATTGAGCCTTGAGTTTATTCTCTGTGTTCTCTTCACATGTATTTGAGCACATTTTTGGTGAGGCTATGTATGATATGATATGCATGTAGGCTATACCGTTGGGAGTGATGGAGCAACACTTCCAGAAATAACTGGAGGCGCTGTCACAATAACTCAAGGAAGACATGACAAATGTTTGCAAACATGGTGAAAAAGGAGGAAGAGGAAGTGAAAAAATTAAAAAGCACAATGTTATGAATGATAATAATAATAATGAATAGAAACGTAATTGGCCTCACAGGCTGCCACTGCTTTTGACACTTTTAACATTCCAAAGCTTTTATTCTTCACTGCCATCTTGTGGATGACAGAAAGTTTGAAACCCAACCCTACAATTACATCCCCCAACCCTACATTGATGACATCATCAATGTAGGGTTGGGGGATATCATTTTTTACATATCGAATAAAATGCATTCCCTCTTGGAGGTTGCAAGATCAACGTGGATGACTACTGTTGGTGGCGAGGAAACAACAATGTTTGATCAAATTGTAAACAGAATACACAATTTATCATTAGGTGTTGCATCGGGACATTGCAACTTCCTGAATGGACTGAAAATTTCCATACCATCAAAACTGAATCATGAGAACAAATGAAATAAAAAAGGAAAATTCCCCTATCATCTCCTCAACCTCGTATAGATGGAGCGTCAAGTTTACGCAGCTTTTGCAGCAAAACAAAGTTGTAGATTTTTCCCACACAACTGAGGAAGGTAGGGACTCATTTGTAAAAAGCAATACAAAACAAGGACCGACACAAAAAGGAAATGTCATACTGCTTTCTCACCATAATCAAGGTCTTCTGAACGCTAGTAATGTTTTACGGGTAAAGAAAATTGTCGCCAGATTCCACTGCAGGATGAGGAGGAGATAACGACATATGGAGTTACTGTTCCCATTAATTCAGATAACTTGATCTTGTTAACATAATTTATCCATTGCATCTATTTAGAGGGATAGAATGACAAGTATGGAATGGTCCGTGGTTAGTTCACATGACCTAGCTATAAAGATCAGACTGAGTTCATGAATTCAATGAATTAAAGTGGATATCTGCTTTTTAATTAGTTGAAAGATTCATCGTTTGTAAACGTATAATAATTAACATCAGCATGGAATTGCTAGCAGGTCTTTAAAATTGCTGCTCAGCTCTCTATAGATAACGTCCTAAAAAGTATATTTCGCTCATCTATTAAACTCTGAATATGAATGACAAAAAAAGAACAAGGCTTTTATCCACAATATGATTTTTTATTTCATGTCATATAGCATCACTTCAAAGTTTTTCAGGATTTTTCAAAGGATTTCAGACTGGGTTTCATTTGTTGTCACCATTGTTTTACCTCTGAACATTAAAAGAAACAATTAAAATTGTATTTCTTCAAAAAAAAAAAAACACTTGCAAAAAAAAACAACAGTTCATATCAATTATAGTTTATTTAAAAGTTATTAGATAGTTATAGATACAGGATACATCGATAAACCTATCAAACACAGGAATCATAGTCGTTATAGTGAATGCTAATTTGCAACTTTCGTGTCTCATAGTGCTCTTTTGTAGCAAATAAAATGAAGCAAACAAGGCAAAGTGTAAACAAGGTACAAAACTGTCTTAAGTAGAATGCAGCTGTGACTGGACATCCTGGGTATCATTTGGTTTCTTGCGCCTTCCATACCACCAAAACACTTCAATGTTTTCCCCGGAGTAGCATTCCTTGTATCCCAACCTTAATATGCAAAGGTTGGGATACAAGCCTTTTTTCATTTAGCTTGTAATGAATATGGGTTTTATTGAAACACTAATTTGATGTGTTTGTGATTTGTTCAGGGTGACAGAACAGCCATGGCTGAACACATGATGATGCCCATGACCCACGGCTTCAGGATGGGCATGAATGGTCCACCGCAGCACAACGGCCAGACCAGCCTGCGCAGTTTGCCCAACGGCCAAGTGATGCACTACGGCCGGAACCCACAGAACAACATGGAGGCTGCCATGAGACAGCGACCAGGCATGGTGGGACCAGCAGGGATGGCTGGGCCTGTGAATGGAGCTCCTATGGCCAACCACCATCACCATCAGATGATGTCTGGGAACATGATGTACAATGGCCAGGGCCCGCAGCAGCATCACCACATGCACCCCCAGCAGCAGCAGCAGCAGCAGCAACAACAGCAGCAGCAGCAGCAGCAGCAGGGTGGGCACCCGCAGCAGTACCTTCCTGGTAACCTCACCTCTCAGCAGCTGATGGCCAGCATGCACCTGCAAAAACTCAACACACAGTACCATGGACACCCACTGGGCTCAGCTAACGGCCACCACATGCCCAATGGTGTTCAGTATCGGGTTGGTCCGGCTCAGCTATCGGGCATGCAGCACATCGGTGCCCCTTTGGGGCTAAACGGCATGGACATGGATCTGATCGACGAGGAGGTTCTGACTTCACTGGTGTTGGAGTTTGGCTTGGATCGCGTTCAGGAGCTGCCAGAACTCTTCCTGGGACAGAATGAGTTTGACTTTATATCAGACTTTGTGTGCAAGCAGCAGTCGAGCACGGTGAGCTGTTGAGCAAAGCGACAAGCAGAAGCTGGTTTGGCATGTTTTGGACTGGACACCCAAAGAATGACTGAGTTGTCACAGTAGCACAGCGAGAGGAGACAATCCCTCTTTCCTGTTTGGGTGTTTCTGTGTCTGTGTATTTGACAGTGTCTAGTATGCCCTCACACTGACCCCTCTGCGAATTGATTAAGAATTGTACTGGGAGAAAACAAACCAAAAGCACCGGGTTTCTCTTTTTTGAGCCGGTGCCAGTAAGATCTGTCGTCTTTGGCCAAATTGAGGCATCCTGATGCGGCGGGCTCTGTCTGTAACAATCTGGCCCTCAGCACATGTGCCTGCAGTGCCAAGGTTTCGGCATAATTGTAAACTTCTCACATCGAGGGACCGCCTGAAAAGACCATCTGCGTCTGCTAGATCCGGTGGCATTTATGTATTTTATCTCCGGTGACACCTTTAAATGGTAGCAGACGCTTCACAAATTTATAAAAAGGTAGTCCCCTGAATTTGTCTCTACAAGGATGAAGGGACGAACAGATTTTTTCCCATGCATATTGAAGGCTGGCTCTTCAAAACCGAGTTTATTACACATTTGCTCGCAGGAGAGTGAGGCTGTGCAGCACTCCTGGGTGACGTGAGGGGGTTTATTTTGTTTTGGTCAGGTGAAATCATATATCTTTACCTGGTAAAATCTGCAAATAAAATCAGTCCATTAGTCAGCTAATGGACTGACTAAACGACTGGAAAGAGTGTTGGCTTCGGGAATTCTGTAGAAATCATTGTGAGCATTGTGAGCAAATCCTGGGTCACTTGCAAGATTTTTAAGGGGGGAGGATAAGCATCAGCATTAATTTGGCCTGCTGTTACACCCAAGAAAAGCCAAGCAGAGCAAGAAAATGTCTGAGGTGAATTTTTGGTCCAACAGGACTCATGAAAAACAAAAAAAAAGGAATTTGCATCCGTGTTACTTGTGTAGTCTGTGTGTGGTCAGTCCAGTGAGGCATTTATAACCCACCGAATGGCTCCTGAACCCATTGCCCAGTGTGCTGACTCTGATTGGAGACTGCGCGGAGAGGGAGATTCTCATGTGTGGTCACTCCCCGGCAGCACTTAGTTTAATCATTATTTGGAGCTGCCGCTACATGTGGCATTGATTTCATTCGGTGAGAGGAGCGAGCACAAAGTGTGCAAAGTTGTTGTTTTTGCCATAAATTAGCTTACTCTGCTGCTTTCCTACTGATTAGATTTAAATTACATGTTCTCACACGCTTGTCTTAATTGAGGTCGGCTTGAACATTCTCCAGTGTCTCAATAATTATAAAACGGACATGTTCTGTAGGATTTTTTTTTTTCTAATCTCTTTTCTTTTTGCACAGTTGGTAATTACTTTTTTCTGGAGGTTGCCGCTGCAGGCTGATTGAGAGTAGAACTTCCTGTGCTCATGAGGCTATTTGCGGAGCTGTCAGAAGGGTCGGGGATGCGTTGCTGCACTGTGTTAATCTGTTCTAGTACAATCGTGCCACTGTCCTTGTCTCTCTGGAGACCTGCCATCTCCGAGCTCTCAAGCTAAACAATGGCTATTGAAACACTGTTGTAAAGGCGGAACGGTGCACAGGAGACCGCACTCCATTTCACATTATGCCTGGGTGAGCTGCAGCCAGAAAAACCTCACAGTTGAAAATGGAAATACTCTGGCCTTAGCGAGAGAGTGGCCTCTAATTTCTGCTATGTCAGCCTTCTTGTGTATTGTATCTTTGTACTGTAGACTAGAAGTGAAGTTGATCTAGACGTATTTAAGGTACTTTCGAAAAACAGGTGTAATTCTAAAATCAGTGGCTGATTTTATTTTCTTTATTATACCCTTGTTTTTTTTCTTCTTTTTTTTCTTGTAAACAAACAAGCTCGTAGATACCACTGGTTTGTTAGATGCAGGGCCTGGAGCTTTAAGACCAAGTAGACTGCATGTTAAATCAGGAACAGGGACGCCACCACTTTCCCACGAAGCAGCAGAAGCAGAGAATGTACAATCCAAAACATGGTGGGAACTCGTCTTAAGATGGTAGATAAACGTGTGAGATTGTACTCCTTGTTCCAAAATTACACATCATCATTCATTTGGGTAAACCCTTCCCTCCTACTTCTCTCCCACTCCCCCGCCAACCCCCCTTCAAAAGCTTTTGTAATGTTATTGATTATATTTTAAGAAAATGTATTTATTTTCAAATAAAATATTTATTTAAAGAAATGTTTTTCCATCAGTAATTCCTTCGTTTGCCATTGGAAAAGAGTACAGTATAGCCCTCTATATGTTGCCATATAGAGGGCTGTTTTTCGTGTAAGCAGTCTGAACCACAGGGGCTTTGTGATGCTGTCGATTCATCTTATTTGCCTGAGTTTTATGTCCTTGTTTGTTGCAGACAATTCTACCCACAAGAAGTGATGAGCAAACACAAGAGCCAAGTACAAACCACACATCCAAAACAGCGATGAGTCAGCACTCAGTCAACACAAAGCTGGACCCGCCAAAGTTGTTTTTCTTCTTTTTTTAGATTCTCTCTGTGTCATATAAATACGAATATTTGAACTTCAGGAGTATTAAAGATGCAAGGCAGCAAAAGTAAAGTGTAGATGCCTCAGTGGTGTTATCAGAGATGAAAGGTAATGGAATAAAAACACTTTATTACTAAACCTCTTAAAGATAAGTTCAGACATCTTGTACTTGAGTTGGTTTTCATTTCATTTTGTCTCCTTACACTTACGCTTTCCCAACATCAAGACTAAATGGGAGGTACAGTCGTAAAACATAGAAAAGACACCACCTGGGCATATACTAAAATCTAACACAACACAACAGCACAGATTAGCCATAACATTCTAACCACTGACTGGTGAAGTCTGCTTAACATTGATTATCTCATTACCGTGGTAATTGAAAGTGACTGGGATAGTGGGATGTAAACATTTTATTTTTGTTGTTGGAACAAAGAAAAACAGGCAAATGTAAGAATCTAAGTGACTTTGACATAGACCAAATTGTGATGGTTAGACGACTGGATCAGAGCATCTCCAGAAGTGCAGGTCTTGTTGGATGTTCCATGTTAACAGGGGTTAGTACCTACCAAAATGGCCTGAAAAAGGCTATCTGGTGAACAAATGACAGGATCATTGGGGTCCAAGGGTCATTGTTGCACGTGGGGACAGAAAACTAGTCTGTGTTGTTCAATTACACAGAAGACCTATGGCAAAATTAATTGCTATACAGGTGTCAGATATGCACAGTGACATTGCAACATGCGGACCCCTTTTTCACTGTCGAAAGGGCCTGCAATGGGCATGTCTAAGTGATAAGTGGCCTCCTTAGGGAGGGTAGCATGGTCTGAGGAGTCAAGGTTTCTGCAGATGTGTATTGCTTATCTGCGGAAGAGGCGGCACCATGATGCACTATGGGCATAAGGAAAGCCAGTGGAGTCAGTGTAATGCCTTTAATATGGTTGTAACTTTGACACCTACCTAAACATTTCAGCAGACCAAGTACCACCCTTCACCGAACCAAAATTCCCAAATGGCAATGGTATCTTTCAGAAGTATAATGCCGTGTACCGGCTGGCCTCCACATCCCCAAGATCTCAATTCAGTCTAACATCTGCGGGATGTGCTGTACAAACAAGCCAGATCCTTGGGTACCCAACCTCTGAACTTAAAGGACTTAAAGGATTTGCTGCTGTCTTGGAGCCAGATACCACAGAACACCTTTAGAGTTCTTGTGGAGTCCATATCATAACGGTAAGCTGTATTGGATATATGGCAGGTGGTTGGAATGTTATGACAGATCAAAACTCAATGTAAAGAAGCCAATGCTCATTTCCAGCTAGAAGTTTGGTTTTACTTTTTGAACATTTCTGTGGGGAATTTTGAAAATACAGATTAAAAAAAAGTCTCATTAAAATTCCAATTAGCTGTTCAGTAAAGTAATTTAACAAAGACCTGAAACAACTGGGGCTGTTCTACATGATGTTTGCCCAGGCAGTGTTTTCTCCTTGAGCTGTTTTTAATGGATTTTTTAAAACTGTCTGAGATGGTGGGTTTTGGGACATGAACTTCAGCAAAGCTGTAGCAGAACATAGTTTCTGGCTGTGGCACATGATGGGGGATTGGTCTCAGATTGTAGTGGGAGTACTCACCCAATGTCCACAGGAAATTTAAGAGCTACAATTCTTTATAACGTACAATGCTGTAAAAAAAATGATAACCGCTCCTGATTTCTTCTGTTTTTGTGTTTATCACATTCCAAACTATGTTATGTCTTCAAATAAGTTTGAACATAAAACAAACATAAACTTTATATACTTATTCCACCTATAGTTGCAAAAACGTTAATAAAAGTTTGTGGTAGCTGGAGATCAGACTCAGACATTAGTTTTGTGGAACTTGGGTCCCCTCTTTTTGCAGACCCACTTTAGTGCAGCTATATTGCTGGGTTTGCGAGACTGAACTGATCTTTCCAGGTCCCAACATAGCATCCCAAATGGGGTTCGGGTCCAGACTTTGACTAGGCCAATCCAAATCATTCATTTCTTTATCTGCAGCCATTCCGAATTGAACATACTGCTCTGCTTTCAATTCAGACGGGCGCTCTAGGGTTAGCCATGGCTTTCTCTTAGCCACCACCTCATAATAGAATTTTTGCCCAGTGTCTTTGGAAATAGTTGAGCGGTCAACTATGAATTTTATTGAGGTCAGAGAGGCCTACTGTTCCTTGGATGTTTTCTTCTTACCTTTTCTGAATCGAGGAATTAGTCTTTGCCTTGCTTTTGGAGGAATTTCAGAAGGCGGTCCTTTTCTGTGACGGTTCACTGTTGTTCCAAACGTTCTCCATTTGAAGAACCTGTGGCCACTTGTGGTTCTGTTGAGTCCAATAACCTTAGAAATAGCTTTGCAACCTTTTCTTTTTGCATGGTGTGGTACGGTTGAGAAATAAAGTCAAATTCAGGAGGTGGGGTCAGGGAGGATTGGGACAGCCACTCTAAAGGCTAACTGGGCAGAGATATAGCACAATGAGCTTTCAAACTGGACTGTATCTAGCGTCTGAAAATATTTTCATTGGTCACTTCTAATTGAACAGGACTGGTAGTTATCAGGTCTGGGTGGATCTAGGGTAAAATAAACACACTTATGTTTTGCGCTATTCGTCAAAAAGTGTTCACTATACTGCCATTTGCCCTGAGTGCTGGAATTGTATCCACACCTGTTTCCTGCTGAGCGAAATGCACCACTAACTGTCTCAAAACTTGTAAGTTTGGTGAACCTTGTAGATATGCAACCTTCACAAAGAAATGGAACTGCCGTAATGCAAAGACAAAAAGCCCAATAATTATTTAAAAAAGGAAGGTTCTTTCGGAGGGAAGTTGCAAACAAATATCAACACCTAAACATCCTCCCCATTAATATATTTCAATCAGGAAGTTAGCTTTCTCGGCAGACAGCAATACTCCTTTGATATGTTTTATATATGTGCTGGATAGAGAATGTTCTGTTTCCATTAAGCCTACTGGATTACACCCCCTTTAGTCAGATGGAGTAGAGAAACATCCCTCAATATTACTTACACTTTTTTCTTAACTGTAACAATGGTGATCATCTCAATTTACCAAATAGCAGGTTTTCCAATGTGGCCTGGAAAAAAAGTTTCCTAACATTATGATTATATCTTACTGATTTAGACGTCAAGGAGAAAGCCAGAACAAAGCCCGAAGGCAAATAAAAACCTGACGCTTGGTCATACTTCAAGGCAGGATTTGTTTGCAAAATTAAAGTGACGAGGACACTGCTGGATATTCTGGTTGTACAACTTTATGAATTTATGTGTATGTTGGTTTGACCTACAATCAGCTTCTCGACAAACGTAATAAGGTCAACCACAAGCAGTATCTGCAGATTGCGGTATCTGCTTTCTCTTTTCTGTAGCTTTTTTATAGTCTCTGAAATATTTCTTGTTGAATACATTTGTATTGTCAATGTCACAGTTATCTCCCATTGTAAGTGAGTTTTTTTGTCTTTTCATTGCAATCAAGGTGAAAAGAAATGCTTCCATTCAGTGGTATTACCAAATTGAATGCCGCTTATGTAATTTCATGTGCGTATCTTCCATACAGCATTATGAATGATATAATTTTTCACTACAGATGCCAAATAATAATTTAATCTGTCATTATATTTAAAGGGTTCTCTTTACGAAACATGCATTTGTTAAGATGATTAAACATTCAGCATCACAAAAAATTAGGCAAGCGACCATGGCTGGGACAGAGGTTTCATCAACAGTTAAGACCAGTCAGAATGCCATTATTACTGGTTCTGTGCTGGAAATAACACAATGTACTATGTTGCATCACTAACTTTTCAAAACTTTCATCAGAAAAACTGTTATTTAGATTTTTTTGTGTAATCAACTTATCTTGTGAACAAATTAGTAAGTCAAGTGATGCAACTGAGTCTTCCTCTTCTTCTTTGGACTGTTCCCTTTAGGGGTCGCCACAGCGGATTGATTATTTTCCCTCTTGCCCTGTCCTCTGCATCTTCCTTTGTTACACCAACCAACTGCAAGTCCTCTCTCCCCACATCTGAAATCCTCCTCTTCTTCAAGAGGTGTTAAGACAAAAATCTTAACATCCTTAACTCTGCCACCTGTCTTTTGGTCGCAACCTCTGTCTCTAAACCAAACAGCAAAGCTGCTCTCACTACCATCTTGTAAACCTTTCCCCTCACTCTTGCTGCGACTATTCTGTCACAGATAACTTCTGACACTCCTGTCCATCCACTCCATCCCGCCTGCACTTGCTTCTAAACCTCTTTTTCACACTCACTGTTGCTCTAGACAATAAACCTCAAGTACTTAAACTCCTGCACCTTCTTCACCTCTAATTCTTCATCCTCAATGTTCCACTTGCCTCCCTTTCATTCACACATGTATTCTGTCTTGCTGTGACTGACCTTAATTCCTCTTTTCTCCAGTGCATACTTCCATAGCTCCAGGTTTTCTTCCAACTGTGCCCTGCTCTGCCTACAGATCAGAATATCATCAGCTAACATTATAGTCCAGGGTGACTCCTGTCTGCATCACAAGGAAATCACATCACAAAGCATCACCATAGCAAACAAGAAGGGACTCAGAGCTGATCCTTGATGCAGTCCCACTTACAGCTTGAACCCATCTGTCACCTCTACTGCATACATCACCACTGGCATGCTGTTCTGATACATATCCTGTTAAACTTTATCATACTTCTCTGTCACTCCAGACTTCCTCATGCAATACCACAATTCCTCCCTCGGCACTATGTCGTAAGTCCACAAAGACACACTGCAACTCCTTCTGTCCTTCACGTACGTGGCGATCAGCACTCTCAGAGCAAACATCACATCTGTAGCGCTCTTTCTAGGTATGAAACCATACTACTGCTCACAGATTGTCACGTCTTATCTTAAGCCAGCTTTCACTACTCTTTCCTATATCTTAGGTGTGGGGCTCATCAGCTTTACCTCTGTAGTTGCTACAGCTCTGCTCGTCACCGTTGTTCTTGAAAATCAGCACTAGTTCACTTTTCCTCCCTTCCTGAGGCATCTTCTCATTCTCCAAGATAGTGTTGAACAATCTTGGAAAATACTTCACTCCCTTCTCTCCTAGACACTTCCATACCTATACCCGTATGTCATCAGGACCGACCGCCTTTCAATTCTTCATTCTCATCAAAGCTGATCTCACTTCAACATTACTGATCCTTTGAACTTCTTGATATACAGGTATCCCATCTTTCTCTTACCCTCATTCTCTTCATTTATCAGTTCTCCAAAGTATTTTTTCAAATCTTGTACTCTCCTTACTTGTAAATGAATTTCCGTCCCTATCTTTAATCACCCTATCCTGCTGCACAGCTTTCCCGTCTTGATCTCTCTGCTTAGGCAATCGGTACAAGTACTTTTCTCCTTCCTTAGTGACTAACCTCTCATTCAGCTTGTTATAGGCCTCTTGCTTTGCCTTTGCCTCATCATTCTTTGTCATGCGTCGCATCCCTTTGTGTTCCTGCCTACTTTATTCATCTCGCGTCATTCCACTTCTTCTTCACTAACCTTTTCCTACTTATACTCTCCTTAACCTCCCCATTCCACCACCAACTCCTTATTTGCTTACCTCTGTCCAGATGACACATCAAGCACCTTCCTACCTATTTTCCTTATCACATTTGCTGTAGTTGCTCGGTCATCTGGCAGCAATTCACCACCCCCAAGAGCCCGTCTCAACTCCTCCTTGAAGATCACACAGCAGCCTTCCTTCCTTAGCTTCCATCATTTGATCTTCTACTCTACTTCAGCTCTTTACCTCTTCTGTACCACCAGAGTATGCCTACGTACTACCATTCTATGCTGTCTGGCACTGTTCTACCATGTCAACACCTTACAGTGTCCTATCTTTTTCAGATTGGAAAATCTGAAAAAGTGATGGTGCAAGTGAAACAGATGAGTGACAAACTCATTTGAGGAGGTGGTTGGGGTGGATGGATGGGTCATACAACTAGACCTTAACAGAAACATCTCAGTTTGGGTCCCAAGTGATACCAAAAGTCAGTGTTCACTTACTAACTTTCAGACACATTCTTACTTTTCACATCAGCTACCATATGAAGTTAGATAATTATAGCTTTCATACATACAGATTACTTATTCCAGGTATTGTAGCCACAACTGGGTAGATCCAGCTATGGTAGCCACTTGTTGGTGAAGGGAACAGAGGAGATGAGGAGGTCATGAGCAGGTATGATGTTAAGGACAGCAACATGGAAGGACAGATTGTGGTAAATTTTGCTAAATGGATGGAGTTGTCTGTGGTGAACATGTATTTCAAGTAAAGGGGAAGCACAAGGTGACATATAAGACCAAAGTAGAAGCCTGCATGTAGACAACGTCTTATGCGGAAGATGCACTCTAAAAGAGATTGGAGACTACAGGAACATCAGCCTAGAATGTTAGTATATAGGATGAGTCTGGAGATACAAAAAGGAAGAGAGCTTGAATCAAGCTCTGGGTGGTAGTGAAGAATTGCCAGATACTGGGTCCTACGGCAAAAGCGAGAAAAGACACAGTTAGGAAGGTACTTCATGTTTCATCTGGGTAGAGGAAAGAAGAAGAAGAAGAAGAAAAACTTCATTGATCACATACAGCCATACACAGTACAACATAATGAGATTATTTATCTGCATTTCACCCATCCCTGAGGGAGCAGTGGATAAGGAGACTGAGTGTATGAATCAGGAAGTTCAACAGAAAATATGCAGCAAAGCACGGAGTGCCTAGAGATAAATTGTGGTATTGCATGAGGAAGCCTGGAGTGACCGAGAACTATGTTGGAGTGGTACAGGACATGTATGAGAGAATCATGCCAGTGGCGAGGTATGCAATAGAGGTGACAGATGGGTTCAAGGTGGAGGTGGGACTGCATCAAGGATCGGTTCTGAGCCCCTTTTTGTTTGCTTTAGGGATTGAGAGGCTTATATATGCGGTCAGGCAGGAACCGTATAATGCAAATTTCCTGGCTCTTTGCTAGGGAAAAAAAACATTTTAAATACCCTGCCTCTCCAGCTTCCACATAAACCCAACCCCAGATATGGATGGATGGATGGATGGATGGATGATAGGCAAGGGTTAGCCACCAGTGGCAGAGGACTAAATGTGACCAATCCATCAATTAGCAATCAGTAAAAAATTAGCCACCATAATACTTATATTTGCTTTCAGGACAAGCGAAAAATAGTGGTCTGTGGATAAGGAGAAGAAATATTTTACCCAAACTTGGAAGAATGGGAGCAAAAACCAAAGCAGTGCATTAAGCTTTTGTTGTCTAATTGGACACACCAGGGTCGTGTAGTTTGTGCTACTGTAAGAGCTCCACAAATCTACAAATTTACGTTTGAGATCTTATCTCCTCTAAATATAAACAGGAAACTGTATCATTGAGCCACTTCCTAAAGCAAGGCGGGGTGGTTCTTACCCACTTTCAGAGTAGTGCTCCTGGTTGTAAGAATAACAGACATGAGAGCCTGCTGGTTCTCAAATGGTAGTTGAAAATCCCGGCCAGAGAAACCCATTACAGCAAGACGATATTTAGACATGGAGAGAGATTAGAATATTTTCCTTAAGAATGTGTGTATTTTATAAGCATAATGTTTTTTTATAAGTAAATGGAATTTATTCTAATATTTTGTGAAATAGTCTTTAATCAGTTTACAATAATTATTTATTGAACTTAATCCTATCTTCTTCCCAAAGCTCTTCTGAGGGTTTCAGCTCCTGTAACTCAGAGACTCAGAGAATACCTCAGATTTCGAACACGAGTCATCCAATAATGACGGAAGAACCAGTATCACATATCCTCCATTCCTTTAGTTAGCCTAGAGGAATGTATATTCATGGAGAAGATGAGTAACAGTCTTTCCAAGGAAAGAATAAGATCTTTGTTTAACCCTTTAATCTGGTGCTCAACTATTTGGTTGAGCACATTTTGAGTTCCTATTTAACATTAAAAAAGTGTGACACCTGAATGAACATGTTTATAATGTGACCCAGTAGCAGCATGCATATGCTAAAGCATAATGGCCAAGGAGGGAGCCCTGGGGGACACAACAGATCAAAGGGTCCACTGAGGTGGAGGCATTAACCATGGCTTTGAGAGGTCCTATTCAATAAGTAGGATTTGTTCTTGCAAATGAGGAATTACTAAACAGAATTATGGTATTCAAACAGAAAAGTCTTACAAAGGTCATATTATCTCCTAAAAAAAAGCTTTATCAAAACAGTTAGGAGAGTTCACATTTTAATGAAGGTGGTAAGAGGGAGCTAATCAAATGGAGATTGACTATTTTTACTTAAGATTTTATAATGAAATAACTGAATTTTATTTGATTAAGTCTGATTTTTTTTTTTTTAACCATTTTAAGAACATGCCTAACTAACAATGTGGCACAATATGGTGAATTATGTGTGTCTAAGACTTTAAATTATTAATTAAATAAATCTGAAAATCTTTTAAATAAATAAATATTTTCCTGTTGTTTTGTTTTCTTGGTGAAGACATTTAAGGGTATCATTATGGTAAATTAAAGCGGATGAGCCATTACATTCTAACCACTGTTTGGTGATGTCAGAATTACAGTGGTTATGTCGTTACCATGGCACCTGTGAATGGCTGAGATATACGATATATACAGCAATTGAACATTGTGGTCTGAAGTTGGAGTCGGAAGCAGGGGAAATGGAGAAGAGTAGGCAACTTTGACAAACTGCCGACGAGGTTATAGGCCCTCAAGACTTATTGATGTGTGTATGGAGCAAGTGCTAGCCCATGTTTATGTATCCCACAGAGGAGTTACCGTAAAACAGATTGATGCATACTGGTTTTCGAAAGGCGTCAGAGCCCACAGTGTTCGTTGTATGTTCAAGACTGGCAAAGAAAAAATTGCATATTTTGAGAGATATGCTCCCTTGAAAGATATGATCATCCTAGAAAGACACATAAATTAACATTTTTCATGGATTTGTCAATTACTTAAAGCCTTTATTGACCTTGAGAAAAATATATATGTAATATGTTCATCCTCAATTTAATGGCACCAACAAGTTCTAAACAACAAAATATTAAGAAATTGGTATATTACAAAAAAAACAAACATCTGTGTGGATGGTTTTGCAGGTAATCGAGGCAATTTATTGTTGTCATCATAAAGTATGAAAGAGACATAATTTAAGGTCTCAGTTGCTCACAACTAAGGACTGGATCATATTTGTTATTCCTGACCTACTTTTTCTGTGGAGCCGTAACTGACTGAGGGATTTGATAAAACCAAATAGCGCAACACAGCCCATAAGCTTTAAAACCATCTATTATATTCATCTCCCTCAATGTCTGTTCCCTTAGAATTCAAAATTGTCAAGACAAAAAATTGTCAAAAATCCACATTTCACAGTTGTTCCACTGAATCGGTTCAACTTGCGACAGAACGCTTCTTTGAAAGCTGGTGTTCCCAGGATTGGGCGCACAAAAGGGAATCAAAATTGGATGTCTATGAATAAACACAAACCCGACTGACAACTTATATAGGATTGAGTGCGATGAGTAACAGTGGCTGCAGGGGCCTGTTTGTACACATCCATTGCCCTGAATCGCTTCTACAGGTGGGTAGTCCAGGTATTTGGTACTTAAGATTTGCAAATGCTTGACTTCTGCCCATATTTAAGTTTATGCTGAGTTAAACCCAAACACAACATTAATTTTGTTTTGTTTGTTCTTATTCAAATGTCACCACAGGATCATTTGATCACTTAGCTTACTCATGTTACTCACAAAGGTAATAGAATGTTTTGGACCTATGGGGGCTTTCTATAGTACGATAGAACGACAGAGTGACAGGAAACGGGGAGAGAGAGGGTGAGATGACATACAACAATGGGCCTCAGAGGTTCAAGTTGTGTACGTGGAGTGCAATCTCTACTTACTGAGATATACTGCTCTACAAAGTTTTTATTCTTCCATGTCCATGTACATAAGCCTCGGTGTCAGCTCTGGGTGTCCAGATACTCCGATAAACTTCCTTCACCTCTTAATCAAAGTCCTTCTGATGATTAGACATGTGACATTTGGAGGATCTCAACGTTGATGGGTTTTTGCTTCATAGGGTCGCAACAAATTGAAACACGAGAATCAAGATGAACTTCAATGTCATTCAGGATACCACACACAATACAATAAAATTAAATTATGTTGCAGCTAATGCCATAAAAATTGAAAGAAATCATAAAAAGTAAAAAAATACACAAAAAGCAAAAGACAATTGCTTTTGAGAAGTCCTGTCATGTTCGGCGTGAATGTACAATTACACAGTGCCACAACTTTTATAGAATTAGGGTTATATATATATTCACTCATCTATTTTCTGTAACCACTTATCCTGTGGAGGGGATGCAGGCTAGCTGGAGCTCATACCAACTGACATTGGGAGAGAGCCAATTTACACTTTGGACAACCTGCAAGTTCTTCACATGGTCAGCTTGTAGAAATGATGGCCAAAAAACTTTTGGAGATAACTCTCCCCATTGTATCAAAAATATACAAACAGCCTTTCCCAAAATCAATCATGTTCTGCCTTGCACTAAGATCTATGTGGGTATAATAATTGAAAATGATTCAAATTGTTTTTGAATAATTACGTTAACATGAAGGATCTGCAGCAACGGGGGCGGCTATGAAGATTCTATAATATGCCCAACTTTTCAGTGATATAATAAATAATCAAATTCCACAACATGTCAAACCTGTCATACCACTTTGTGTTGGTCGTGCATGCAAAGGACTCAGCTGTCCATCTACGAATAGGACAAGGGAAAGAGATTAGTGATGGTTTGAGTGATGAGCAAATTAAACGGCCATCTCTTTCCCTATCATTCACACCTGGAACGCTATGCTAATACCTGACCCTCAACAGTCAGTTAGACTTGAGGAAACTTCTTGAATGACAGCTGAAATATCTCCAGATTCAAATAAACGTCCGGTCATTTTGGATTCAACCTTCAAGGACCAATGCTACAATTTAATGAAAAGCGGTTCCCTCAAACGGCAACTCAAATCTAAATAAAATGAATATAACATGAACACTCTGCAGCGCCATCCCTGAGACTTCAGACGATCCCTTCCTTGTAGAATCCTGTCTCAGAGTATTATAGCTTTGCTTTTGCAGCTGATAATCCTCTAAATGAAGGGATGCGTCACCTAAACCAGCTCACCGGGATTCTATTACGTCTCACTAGAACCTGTGGAGACATATCTCAATGCCTCCTCATCCTTTTTTTAAATTACACTGTTGTCGTACCATTTGAGTCATAGTTCCTCTCTAGCCAGTGAAATAGACTGTGATGAGGACACCTTTACTCTGACAGTTCTGTCTGTGCAGTGTGGAACAGGCAGGATATGACAGGGAGGATAATGATTGTCTCTCATATGTTATTTGGAGGTTGCCTCGTGCAAAGCTGTTGTGTTCAGGTTAACGTAGACATCAACAGGAAGCAGGAAGGATCATTCCATTATCAAGATGGGACACAATTTCCTTTGGTCTGCTCAATGAGAACTATAAAGGGGAAGATTTTGATATATTTTTGAAATATTATTATAACTCTAATTAGCCTTTGTGGACTATGGTACTGTCCAGATTAGTCAGACATTGCTGATTTCAGTGTTAAGTCCTTGTCTAGGGAGGAGAGTCTGACATAAGTTTGAAACACGCATGAGGAAGTCAAAGTAATTTGAGTTATTTATATCTGCCAAATATAAAATATTATCTACAAATCATCAGCATAATGAAGTGAAATAAAAGTAGTGTGTACAAGTTGAGCAGTATTTAAGGATGAAACAAGACCAAAGTAGCAAACGAAAATTCTACCTAAACCATAGGAATAAGAAATATAACTAAAACCTATCTAATAAACCTAACCACAAAACTAAATCAAAACAAGAGTAAACAGTGCAAAAGAAAAGTTAGAAAAAATACAGAGGTTCAAATCTAAAGGTAAGGATTGGAATTAGCAAAATGCTAACACAATAGAATCATTAACTATACCTCTGCTGTCATCCCTCACAGCTAAGGTTTAAACCCCAAAAGACCCCAATCCCCTACATTGAACAAGCATTCCCCCTGATCAAAATCCTCAAATTAATGTGAAAAAAAAAGTGTTTTTTGTAAAAAAAAAAAAGAAAAGGGAAAAAGCTCCCCCTACTGTATAAAATATGAACTATTACAGTATTCAGAATAAGAAAAAACTTTATCGTCTGTCATGACAGAAAAACTTCTTAGGCGTGGCTCAACATAGAAAAACAAAAACCCAGAAAATTGACATAAAAGGATGAATTCCATGAACAGAGTTAAAATAGCTAGTATAGTAAAATATGACAAATCCAAAATTGATCTCCTCCAGTCGATTCATATGAACCGAATTTGGACTAAATCAGAAAATAGATTTAGTTGAAAATTTAACACAGAAGGTCTGACTCCCAGAAGTTTCACATGGCAAAATATATATCAAACAAATTACGGCTGAAAGTAACAACAGCATTAAACAAAAAATAAACACAAGGGTTTTGCAACTTATCATGAAAATGCACATAACCGGCCTCAACATCAAATGTGAACGTACAGTACAATCAAAAATTTGACTTACCAGTGTCTGGTCCACATGTGATAACGTAAATAGCCTACTATAGTGGTTTAATTTACATGTGATGTATTGTGGGAGAGCAGTGTGAGACTTGAAAATAACAGTTAATGATGAATGCCAATGATGTTGTGCTACTGTTCTATCTCTGCTAATGTTCAAGAACTACCATTATGTATCCCTTTTCTCATTGATCAACACACAACAATGTTGTTAAAGGGGGATGTGAATAGATAGCGTATAACAATGGCAAATATTCACCTTGACTTGAAATGGATGTAATGAACACCACTAGACAGTCCACTTATTGCCACATCAACAACAAAGACATGCACCCCAGTCATCTCGCAGGTTCCTGTTTACATACATGGTGTCTACATTAACAATGTTGCTGCTAATAGAACTCTATACGATGCACATTTCTCAGTGAAAACAAATTATTCTGCTGGGTTGCTACATCAAGTCGTGATTTGATAAGGCAGGTGTTCAAATGAAATTGATGCTTCCTGTTTCGAAATCTGAAATTGCATTATTATGAAATCTATGAGTGAATATTGAGTTTACAATGACAGTAATTGCATGAATGATCAATGCAATTTGAACACTCAGGCAGCAGTTGCTGTCGTGTTTGCTGAGAGACTCTCCTCGCTCTACTGCTGCTGCAGTAAAGCTGGCAAGAATGGAGCAGAAAAAAGGCGAGAAGTGAAAAGAATAGGTCGCCCAAAATTAAAAAAAAAGAAGTAATTATTATAATCTACACACCCCAACACAAAAGAAAGAACCAATGAAGTACCTTTGTCGAGCTTCCCTGCTGAGTAAATAAAGAAGATTAGAAGATGAATTGGCTGGCTGGAGATCGTTGCTGTGCAGAGGGACGTCTAGAAATCCCTTCTTAGCCCGCTGCCACCGTGATATGACCCCGGATAAGTGTGTTAAAATGGATCGATGGATGGGACATGAATATTTATTTTTATGTAAAAAATAATAAATAAATAAAAAAAAGAGAGGAAAAATAACTCTATAGAGATCGTATTTAATCCAAGTCTCCCACAGCCTCAACATCTTAATTTAAATGAAAAGAATGTATAATACATCTTATTATTACAGAAATCTTCTTTATTTTAAGACTGAGAAAGGTGCACCAGCTCAATAGCATGCACATGTGCAATTTCAATTATTAGATACTTTACTGCTCAGGTTGTTTGCAGAGTTTCCACCTGTCTGATGAAAACATATGAGCAATCATTTTTTTCAAATCATGTATTAAAGTCTACACATACTAGAAGAGTTTATTTTTCTGTTTCTGTAAGGCTTTTGGGAAATATTGGTAGCCTGATCAATCTTATTATATATCATTATTATATCCATTATTTTAGCAGATAAAACTCCATTTGAGATTCCAATATTTTCCAGATCTTCCAACATAGATTTGAACTCTCCCAAAATAAAAACTTTAAATTCCTTCAGTAAATTTTTCCAGGAAGAAGAGGCATCGTGTCTAAAAGTTTTTGTGTTTTTTTCCCCGACTTGGTTTTGATTCTGCGGACTGTACCTTTTTTTGCAACAAATATTTTGAGAGTGTAAACCATACTACTTCTGGTTTTTATACATAAATGGAAAAAGATTAAAAAGGAATCATATGTTTTGACCTTACCTGTCCATTTGTCTGTTTAGTTGTTTGTTTGTTGGCATGATTTAAGAAAAACTACCAGAAAGATTTGCATGACTTATCCTAGAGACATTGTAGCATTGCACTCTCTTAAAACTCTGTCAGGCCATCAAGTTGGGTCAGTTTTGGCTTGGAATCCATAGACTAGTTTAAACCGGTATATATAGGGTTCTAAATGTCATCCACGCATCCTCTTTGAGCCTTGGTAAAAAAAAATGACAGCTGGGATAACTATTATATCTTTGTTATTATTCAGTATATGAAGAAACGGGAAAAGGGGTGTAGGGTTGGAACTGGGGACTCAGAGCAGAGACGCTGAAGTGGAGGGCAAAAGAGAATGAGGAGAGGTTAACGGTTTCAGAGAATTTAAGAGATACTGATCTCCTCAGAAAATACATTTTAATTTGCATTTTTTGGGGAAATCTTAGATACATCGGAAAACCAAACATAGCTATTCAAATGTGTACATATTCAGCTACAATAAGCTTGTCCAGACAAATTACCCACAGCTGGAGAATATCAATGCACCGAGACTTTTGCATCACAGTATGAGAATCTCAACCCAAGTTGAATAACGTGACTAATTTGTTCGCGAAAATTAGTATGTGGTCTTAGCTTTGCACTGACTTTGTAAGTGCGAACAATTTGCCTCCTGTTTGCTGTGAACGCGCCATTAGAAGCTTTACAGGATTTTCCATAGAATCATGGACCAGTAAATAATGACAGCTCTATTATATTTGGTTGAACTGTTCCTTTAAGGAATCTGAGCAGTGAATTTGTTAAAACGTTCACTCTACAATGGTTAAAAGAAGTTAAATGATGCAGAGTCACGCCGCTTTGTGTAATTTATACACATGAATTTGTCCGACAGTGCTTAATTATCCAATTTCCTTTGACCAAACCGGTTCACTTCAAACAGTCCATCGTCAGCTGCTTTGCATGTGCAGCCATTTCTTAGCCCCAATCCCTCGCTGCTAAATCCACCTGGTGCGACAGCAGGGTGGCTTTGAGTGCCACATCTGCTCCAACATGGTAAAGCTTTAAAACACTGCTGGCTTTCAGAGCTGTGAGACACAGGAGGCGGCTGTGGCGGGCTGTTAGAGCAGGGTCTGATTCTGTAGATGCCTAATTATCCCCATGCCATGAATGAAGAGAGGAGATTCCATCACATTTTGTTCCTGGAGAATAACTAAAAAATTGTTCAATATCTAATGCCATTAACTTTCAACACACTACCAGCAAGGACTCGAAGAGTCTTAAAAAGCAAAAGGAACCAATATTCGGAACCAATATTCTATGTTGACATGGCCTGTCACGTAGAAAATAAGTAGTCATTAAGTAGAGATAAAGTAACTTGCTGTTTGTGGCTGGTAGCAACTGCATATTAAGGGAGAAAAAGAAATAGTCTTAGCTCTCAGAGTTAGCTAACTAGTTATCTAGCTAGTTTTCAAGTTAACACTCAATACAGTCACACAGTATGAGTCATTGCTTAGGTGCCTGGTGTAACGTTGGACTTTAGCTTTTAAACACAACTGCGTGCAAATAAATGATAGTTCTGGGTCACCTTTGAAACGTTTTGTTCAATAGGCATTCTGAATGGCTAAAATCCATCAACTTCAGTGTTTGTGTTTCAGTGTTTGTAATGTCTGAGCACGAACCACGCCCTTTCCCAAGCTCAGATATCATCAGCTCTGTGTTTTCCAGTAAACAGCTCTGACAGCCAGGTAGGCCTAGATGTCATCCGCTCTCCTCGCCCCGGAGCTACAGTGACGCACACAAAGTGTCTGCTGCTCCATTACCCTCTGGTTTGGTCATGTCTGTTTTTGACTGTCATGCTGTGGCTGACTCTTGCTGTCTGACAAAAGTTGAAGTCGTCATCACTACCGCACTACCTTCGGAGGTATCCAAAGTATGTGCGGCAAGGTCGCTAAGGTCAGTATCAAAACACATGAGGAAGTGTTCCACGTTTGACCTTTTAGTCACTTGATCTGTCCCCCAACAACAGCCCCTCAGACATGTCACGTATTATTACATATATTCTGTTACTGCCGTGCCCATGAAACCCCGACTCTAAGGAGTCATGAGCCAGTGTGCTTCGAGTGTTTGTCTCAAGCCGATAAATGGTGAGGGTGGAGTCGGGAAGGGTATAAAACCTATGCCAAATCAATATGCGGAACCTGAGAGTTAACAAATACCATGACTGGTACTGTTAGCTAGCGGGGTAACTATGGACGGAAGCAGCGCTGTGGAAACCACAAAAGGGAACAGTTCAAAGTCGAAGAAGAAGATTCTGTCACCATCATATTACCAATCACTATTCAATAAACTTCTTGTGTTTTCTTGTAGACTTTTTTTTGCTGTGTAAGCAGTCTCACTGCTTTTACAGCATAAATGCAGAGTATACACCAAATGTGCAGTATGATCGGGACCTAAGTGAAACAGTCCAGTCCAATACCACGTTATTGAGACTTATCTCAAAAACAGGTGTTTTATCCAAATTCGATATTTCGCTCTAATCCATTACTTCTATTAAACACTTAAAAAAAGACTATAAAACTAATTAGGTTGATCTGAAGGTGGTGTTGTGGAACAAAATGATTGAGTTTTGACAAAAGGGAACCAAAGGCTTTAATACTTGAATACTGCAAACAGCATTGCTCTTAAGTCCATTTTTATTTTCCTGGAAGATATTTTGAGGGATGAAACTCATCATTTACTCATTATTCATTAATTAATTTCAAGTATTAATTTTGTGAAGTACTAGTTTTTAATATTAGAAACTTTAATGTTAAGTTGATATCATGTAAATTAGCGATTTTAAAGGGGGGGTGTTGAGATCGTGCAACAATGTGGCAATGAAGACCCTTCTTTGAGGCGTGGTGTACACAACATTGGTTTTCACATACAATGATAAACTTTTGTCATGTTTTCGCCTTTCATTCACGTGCCATTGATGTTTTCCAGGCCTGGAAATGCAGTAGTTTGACAACAGGTCCCAGATTGCAATCTTTTTCAAAATCCCACTATTTCTGTCTCTGTGACTCTTGTGACCCTTGGGAAAACTGATGCATGTAAAACGGCACCACTCTCCTCACAGCTGTTAAGATTCCAGCCAAATAGCCAAGCACTGACAGAACAACAACTAAAACAATGTCAGACTATTTGGTTTTTTTTGTAATGCAGACTCTGTTGAGTTTATTTTTATAAATTGTGCAGTTGCCATCTGTGATGAAAAGAAAAACATCTACACTTCCCCTTCAGTCTTCTTTTGGAGTGGTGATTTTGAAGTCAGTCTGCCAGCTTGTGGCCTGGCATAAATACACCAGCGTCTTCAGATGTTTCTGCAGGTTTGTGAGTACCAAAATCGTACACACAATCTTGTCATCTAAACATGGAAGTCTTTTAAAACACAAGAGAAAACAATTCAATTATTAGCTAAAAATTATAAAGCAGGGCCTATGATGCCCTGGTTTGTTTACAGTACCCTAACCGTCCAATAGAATACCTAAAAAACGCATTTTTATAATGTTGCAATATGAAGTATGTTGAAAATGGAAAAATAAAGGTTAATTTGTTCTCGGTGGTGCCACTAACTGATCATTGTGAATTTTATCACAAACTATATGTTAGCTTTCCCAAACAGCAAAGGTATATCCCCAAGAAGCCCCAAATCCCCTGCATTGAACACAAATCCACCTTATTGAACTCCTCACGAATGAAGTTATATCCATGGAACAGTGTTTCCCATTAAAACCTTCCTAATCTAGATCTACTTGAGTAGATTCATAATCACCTAATTTGGACTAAATTGGACCAACGGTCAAGAAGAAACAGCATTTTAAGTAAAACCCCCCCGCCTATTTTAATCCTACTGACTCTTTTAGTCCTATTGACTAAAATAGGAACTATTAGAGTAAAATAAGATATAAACATGATAGATCTAGTAGAGACGATTCATATGCACAAAGTTTGGACTAAAACGGACCAACAATTGAGAAATTATGGCCCAAAATTTTCATTGGACTATGTGTTATCTCACTTGTCGGTCATTGAGAAAGCAATGATGATGATGATAATGATGATGATGATGATATCAGCATGAGTGGGAGATACACTGTATTTAAACTACTTTAGTAGTGAAACTGTTTGCAGAACAGCTACTCCCCAACACAGCCAAATTTTATTTCCAAGGTGAAACATTTGGAACTGCTGGTTGCACTTGACAAAAAGTTTGGATCTTAACAATTAAATCAAGGGCTGTTGAGACATTTAAGTTTGTATCAAAGTGATGACCTGAACAACCACCATGACGTTTATTCAGATCAAAACATAAATCTTGTCCACAGAATAGCTGGAAATGTGTGATTTGTTTATTTCCTACGCCAGTTTCTTTAGCTATTCTAAGTTACTAAAATACCTACTCTTCCTGTTTAAAAGACCTCTGGCATATTCTCAGAAATGCACTTTTTGTTAAAAAGCAGACTTTTTTGTGCACGTGAAGAGTTTGCTCTCCGAAGCTTGTTGGTTTTATGAGTTGGCAGAATTTAAAAGATTCTATAATCTTAGCCAACCAGGCTCATAGAACTCTTTTGTGACCTCGGAAGGTACCCCACTATAAACTGTCTGATCTCCAGTCAATTTTTGGGCTGTGATGAAGGTCCATTAGACCAAAACGTTAGCACGCATGTTGTGGCACGACAAGGCCAAAATAAATTCATGTAACTGAGATTAGTCAACTTGCATAGGATTTTTGTCTGTGCTCCCTTTTAAGTTCCTCATCCCTTCTTATATAATCTTGTGCTTTCCCTTCTTAACTACAATTATGTTGTTCAGGTGCATATATGACTAAGACACAAATATAATTGTCGGCTTCAGAACATAATAAATGTCTGTCAGTATCTCAGATGCATGAAATGTTCAAAAGCCATAATAAATCTTCACAAAAATGATGATCATCCTCCAGCCCATTCACCAAAAAGTAATTATAGAATTTTTTGAAAAACCTATATTATAAGTGCAGGTGCAATCAGATCATATGAAATAATATATGCACTGTATTGCTTGCGATGGATATACAGTATTAAGTACGTATTTCAGATGAAAAGATAAAAATGAGACTATGAAAAAAGAACAAGGTGTATATATATATTATACTCTACTCAAAGCGTTTATCTGTGGTTCTCATGCGTCCTGAATTGATGGGGACGATTCACGCTGATCTGATGAACAACAGTTCGTTCCACCTCTTTATATTAGGGATTTCGCTCAATCTCCCTGCTCTACCTGCCCAACTGACCACCATAGGGTCAGCGCCTTCAGCTGCGCTACCCCTTTCTTCTGCAAGTCCCTCCTACAAAATTATATATATATATATAATCATTATATTGATTATATAATGTTGATTCACTTCATACCTTAAAATCCCGCCATGAACGCACTTCTTCAAACTGACGCATTATTTAATTACTTTTGTTGTTGGTCACATTTTTTAGTCAACTGTATATTACCATACCATTCTGCATTCGTACCATTTTACCATGTTTTTTGTGTTTGTGTGTTGCTTTTCTCTTCTTAGTGTTTGATATACATGTTAAAAGTGGTCCCCATCTTTAATTGTTTGAGAGTAGTCTGCAAAGCTTTTTTGATGGAGCTCTAGTAATGTTTTGTTGACTAATGCTGCATTCAAACTGAATGGAAAGCAAAACCTTTCCATTTTGTCCCACAAACAGGAGGTTTTTGGGATCAGTTGAGTTTAACCACATCCATCCATCCATACATCTATTTTCTTCTGCTTATCCGGGGTCGAGTCGCAGTGGCAGCAGGCTAAGACGGGACCTACAGACATCGCATCAACAATCTCCAGCTCATCCTGGGGGATCTTGAGGCAATCCCAGGCTGGATAAGATATATATAGATGTACCTTTTGCAAGTTCTGGTTCTGCTTTTTAGTCTCCTCACAGTTAGATGGACCCGGCAGAATACCATGGCCACAGATTTGGAGGTGCTGACTCTCATACCGGTCACTGATGTAGTAGGTGGTAGGCTGCCCAATGGCAAGGCGCTAGGGGTGGATGAGATTCACTCTGAGTTCCTGACAGGAGGAACAATGCAGATCTGTCCTGGTCGGGGACTGTGGACCAACATTTTACCCTTGCGAGCTTGCTTGCGGGGTCATAGGAATCTGCCCATCCAGTCTACACAAGATTATGACAGTGTCCTGTGTGAGTTACTGTGGGTATAAGGGGTAGTGTGGCCATTACTACGGGCCAACCGGTCTTTATATAACAAAAGTGAGAGTTGTGTCCGTATGTTTGGCATAAAGCTTTCAGTGAATGTTGGACTACACCAAGGTTGTCCCTTGTCTACGATTCTGCTCTTGATATTAATGGACAGGATCTGGAAGTGCAGTCGAGGTGAGGAGTATATCTGGTTTTGGGAACTTAGAATTGCATTTCTGCTGGGTGGAGAAGATGTGTTCCTTTATGCCATTCATCATTATTTAGGTGTGTCAACCATGCCCGGCCCTAAGTTTCTAAAAAGGCTTTAGAAACTTGGGGTGAATCTCATCTGCCCCTGGCGCTATGCTACTGTGTAGCTTCCTAACTATCTTAGAAACCTCTTTAAGGTCATAGGTGGGCCATTCTCCCGAGTCTTTAGACACTGCCTCCAATATAAAACACTTGGTATTTGGGTCCGGCTTTCCCTTCCTGAGTTTTCGGACTATTCGCAAGAAATGCTTTGGCCGGACGGAAAGTCTTTCTCCATGGCCTCCCCAAACTCCTCCCATGTCCGGGTTTTTGCTTCTGAAACCGCCGTGGCTGCTACCATTTACGTCTTTTAGTATCTGTTTGCCACTTCAGGAGACCCGTGGGCTGACCAAGTCCGAAGTGCCAGCCATTTATCTCTCTCAGTATCTGTCTGCTGCTTCAGGAGAACCCTGGGCTGACCAAGTCCGAAGGGCCTCCTTCTTAAACACAACGGATTCCTTTAAGGCTAGTTTCCACCAACAGGTTCTCAGGCAGCACAGGCACCTCCGCCAGACGTACCCAGTTCAGCCTCACAACTCATTTGGGTTTTCCAAGTCTGTCTGGTAGCCTCCCCCCACCCTATCCAACTCATCATCATATGGTGGTCAGTGGACAGCTCTTCTCCTCTCTTCACCCTACTGTCCAAGACGTACAGCCGCATATCCTATGATACAACCACAAAATCGATCATAGATCTTTGCATAAGGTGCTTCCAAGTACACTTATGAGTCACTTTATGCTTGAACATGGTGTTTGTTATGGACAGTTCATGATTAGAACAGAAGTCCAATAACAAAGAACAACTCAGGTTCAGATCGGGCAGACTGTTCCTCCCAGTCACGTCTCTCCAGGTTTCGACGCCATTGCCAACATGGGTGTTGAAGTCACCCAGGAGAACTATAGAGTACCCAGATTGAGCCATTTCGTGGACACCAACATTAAACCTTGATAGGCTGGATACCCAGAACAGTTGTGCAGTGCCTAGGCACAGACAACAGTCTGAGCCTCCCTTCCTGCAAACTTCAGTCATATGGAGGCTACCCTCTCGTTCCGTGGTGAAAACTCATCGCAGAACACCGATGCGCTCAGATGGGGACCTGTGTGTATTGCCACAGCTGCCTGACACCTCTCACTATGAGCAACTCTGGAAAAGGACAGAGTCCAGCCCCTTTCAAGGATTTTGGTTCGGGAACCAATGCAGTGGGTAGAGGAGTGCCCAAATATGTCTAGCTGGTACCGCTCCATGTCCCGCAAAAGCTCTGGTTATTTCCCCGCCAGTGAGGGGACGTTCCATGTACCAACTAAAACTAGTCGGGGATGCCAGGATCTGCTACGCGCATGTGCCCTCCGTCGCCTGCTGCCCGCAGTGTTTGGCACCCAACCCAACGTCCATCACTTTAGGTGGTGAACCCACAGGGTGGAGGCTCCATAAAACTTGTTTGGGCTGAGCACAGTCGAGCCCCAGGGAAGAAGGCCCGGCCATCGGACGATGAGCGACAAGCTCCCCTCCCATTGTCCAGCTCCAGTTGGGTGCCCCTTTCTGCCTACTCCCGTTGTCTTCTCCAAACTCGCCTATTGATTGTAATTGAAAATGTATTATTATTATTAGATGTATTACTTTTATGGCTACTGGATATGGGCTTCCTCAGTTCTCATTTACTAGTGAGAACAGTGTGATGCAGTTAGCATTACAAATTTAGCACTTCCAACCCATTAAAAGTTTCAGACGTAAAGATAGACTACATCTCCCTCTGCGTCCTGTCCTTTTTCCCAAAAAATAAAATCTTTATTGTAACAGCTTTGTATAACAAAGTGGAAAGTACTTCACTGAAGAAAAGTACAAACACATGTTGAATAAAGCCCAAAAAATCTAATGTCCAATGAAATCAAAATAAACCAGGAAAACAATAAAAAAGAGTGTTCTAAAAAAATTCAGGATGTGTTTTCCAATGAAAATGTTTTAATGTTTTACAACTTGCTCTCATGGAGAAATCTAAGGCACTTTCCACACAGTACACAATAAAATTTTTATATTCTTATTCTTAAATACATTTTAAGAAAAAATTTATAAAAAGGGCCACAAAACTTTTAAAGATTTAAGTCTTCCAGCACACAAAATACTATTTTGTCCTCACAACGCAAGCACAGTTTTGTTTTATTCAAACCGTCCTGCCAAATTCTTTTTAACTGCATTGTAGACAGCTCTTGATGGGGAAATTAACATTTCATTGAGAAGCAGCAGAGCTGTTGGAGATTTGTGGTGTCAGCATGCTGAACAAACACTCTTTCAGAACATCATTGTGCTTTAAAAAATTAAAAGTTTTTTTGAGCAGGACTAAACACATGCACAAAAATCATGTGTAACAATAATCATCTGTCGACTGGATCTCAGGGAATGAGTCACAAGCATAGATTTTCATTAAATATGAGGAAATCATGTGACAGTGGATCTCTGGAACACTTAAATTGCATCTCCAGCTATTAAAAGTTTAAAAATGTGACAATTAAAAATTATCCGGACAAAGGAATTTAGTGTGAATTCCCTTTCACTTTGTCAGTGAATTGTGAGATTACTGTTTTTTTTTTTAAATTATTTCCATTTATTAAGTATGAACTGCCTGAAGAATTTTAGATGAATCCTGGTAGAAAAATTGGAGGTCTTTGGACAAATTTTTTGTCAGTTACAGTGAAAGGGTGTGGAATGGGCTATTGAAGGAATCATCAACTTCATCCAAACATCCAAACCTCCAATATGTGGAGTGAATCCGCATAAATGAACAGGCAAATTAATAATAATAATTATAATATGATTAGGTTTTCATGATCCAATAATCATGAAATCATTGGGGGTTTTTTTAGGTGTCATTATATAATAGAACTGAGTGAGTTTTATGAAAGTCAGTTTTGCAGGTTTAATACCTGCCATAAAAAGTAACATGAGTTAACTCAACGTGTGCGTAAGGTAAGACAAATAAAGCAGCGCAGCATTAGATGAAAGGTCATGCTACTTACTCTTTGTGATTTAACCATCCTCATCATTCACGGAAATGTATTTTTCCATTGACGTATTGATACATTTCCCCATATTTAAGCTTCATAACAGAGGTAGAGAAAAGGTAAGGGGAATACTGAGAGTACAGGATTCACCCTCTGTGACCCATGAATATTTTTGCACTGAATTTCATTCTAATCCCTTCATTGAAGCAGCTGTGACCCAGGAGGTAGAGCAGTCGTCCATTTATCGGAAGGTCAGATACTGAAATTTGATACAGAACTCATGCTGGATATCACCGAGGATGAGAAGGCATGTGAAATTTACCATTGAGGTGACCAATAGCATCTGCCACCGAAGGGGTGACGATGACTCAGAAAATTCAGTCCATTTATCCAGTAGTTGTAAGAATATAATCCATCCATACATCTTCTGCTTATCCAAGGTCGGGTCGTGGTTGCAGAAGGGTATATCAAACGTCCCTCTTTCTGGCATAACTCTCCAGCTCATTCTGGGAAATCTTGAGACTTTCGCAGTGCCGATGAGATATGAAATCTCCAGAGCGAGTTCTACCCTTTGGTGTCTTTCGAATTAGAGGCGCCTTGAAAAACCTCGGAAGGAAGGCACCCAATCAGATGCCCGACAACCTCAACTGGTTCCTTTCGGCTTGTTGTATTGTAGAGCTACTTAAGTAAGTGAGGAGTGGAAATCAATTATCCTCCATAGAGACCAATAAAAATACTGAGACATCCTGGTGAACATGTAAATTTCACATGTAATTCAGTAGTTTCTCCTCATAAGGCTTGTTGTTCTTAGTAAACACCCAACACATCTTGCCCATGATGAGTTAATGGCATCAGTGTGACGTCACCAGACTTTTAAAAGCCACGGGAAACATGACCCAACGGTTTCTTCACCATGAGTGTCCCTTCCTGTGGTAGCAAGTGATCCATAAATATTCCAGTATTTCCCTGAATTTGCGCTGATGGAGCCCAGAGAGAACAGAGTCATGTAATCTGAGTTATTGTTAGATAAACAGTATATCTCACCATATCAAACCGCGTCACTGGTTTCCCAACATGATTTCATAACAAGTGAACTCAATGTAAAAATAATCGTCTTGAATTATCCATGAAGATGACGGAAGTTCTCCACTGTGAGGTGATCCGGCTCAGTCCAGTATGATTCTCCTCATTATTCTCATACTGGCTCGTAATTGTAGTCACACAGAGACACGTTACATCGCTTCGGGCCGTTTGTAAAGGTCCATGTAACCTAATCTCAAAGTCTTTTACAGACAATTGCAGAAAATAAAAATTAGCTTCCCTACAAAAATGTCAATTAATTCACATTAATTATTTATTGGGGATGAATTATGGAATTCTACTTCCTACACTGATATAGTTGGAGGAAATTCAGAAAGAAATTGACGTAAGGAGAGGCCGAGTATTTTTAGGTGCTTGGATATTCACAAGTATTGTTTAAGTCTATGCTTGACATGATGCCACATCAGCATGTTTGGTTTGTTAAATTATCATGTACTCTGGCGTACATGACCTTTATGACATGGAATAATAATCCATACTCTATAGTATCACTTCATTATACAGTGTACAACGGGGAAAGTTGTTCTTTGCATTTGACCTGAGGAGTAAAGATGAAATGTGAAGCACCTGGTTAGAAAATTTCCCTTCAATGTTTTGCTCATGGATCCTTAAACATGTTGCCTGGAGGGGCGGTCTGGGGTTTCATGACAAGGTCATGGGTTTCCAAATAACTTGGCTGATTAGTCTATGAAAATAGAAACTTCTATCCAAAAGTGTTGTGATCCCTGTTCTAATTGCCTGGATCTCCAATGTAACTGATTGCAGCTCAGCTTTCTCACACTGTCATGTGCCAAATTTTCTTTCTAGTTTTTAGCAAATTTATTAATAATAATAATAATAATAATAATAATAATTAATAATATATTTCATTTATAGGCACTTTTCAAAACATTCTAGTTCACCTTTACTTGTAGAAGGTTATCCTGTTAATTCAGTCAAGTTTTAGTTGACTGAAAGTCTGGTTATTTAAAATGAAGAAAATCATTCAAGTATTTTAATGAAGGAAACGCCTTAATATTTTCGTCATTTCTTTACCATTAACTTTTCAGTCAATGAGCCTACAGATAAAAATAATAAATTCACTCCTACACTAAGTTAGCTCCAGCTATCCTGAGGGAACCAGTTGCCAGATTGTTCCCACGGTCTTTACTCCCATTCAATACATATCCCTTTCATTGGATGCTCACCTGTGAGACTTTTATTGACAATCCTTCAAGTTTAATAATAAAGGTATCGACAGGTCTTGAACTCAGAGAAATCATCTAGTATGGCCACAACAAAAAAAACACTAAAGGCTGTTCCCTTTAGTGGTCTCTACAGCGGTGTCGTATTAATACAAGTCTAACCTCTAAAGCAACTGCCTCAAACCCATGGTTCACAAAGCTTTTGCTGCCAGCAGCAATAATCCTTTAATGTCCTGCTTAACTGTTTGGTCAAGCTCATTCGCATTGACAGCACGTATATGCTTAAAGAGTAAGGGGCCAAGGACAAGACCCTTACTCTTTTCACCACATTTCAAATGGGACCAAGAGGAGGACTCATTAACAATGGCTATTGAGAAAGTATTATTTGATAAGTAGGATTATTTTATTACATATTAATGCTTAATCTAAAATATCTAATAAGGGTCAAATAGTTCACTAAAACATGCTTTACTGAGTTAATTTGAATAAAAATCAACTATTTTCCATGAAATATAATATTTTTCAAAGTCAGATTTTTTTTTAAATTTACCACTTAAAAATATGCTTGACCAAATTATTTGTCATTTTATTAAATCGATAAATGTCCAAAATAAAATATGCAAAGAAATACGTCTTCCATAATACTAATAGGGTAGCGAGATATTCTGCAATGAATGCAACAAAAAACTCATTGAACAGACTTAAATTACAAACAGGAATGTCTTAATGCACAGATGGAAGCTCAGGGCTCCTCCCACTTATTCCGTTAATTGTAGTTGCAATAATTTAATGTCATGCAAGGGAAAATCATGATTTATCTTTTTAATCATGACTTGATCAATCACGTGTTGATCAATCACACGTAACACTGACGCTTAAAGGGAATCACAGTGATCACTTTGTTACAATGGGACCCAACGATGGCTTGGGTATATTAGACAGCATGTGAACATTTGGTCCTCAAAGTTGATGCGATCGAAGCCTGAAAAATGAGCAAGCGCAGGTATGTGAGGGCCAAATACTGATGGCGTGCTGAACTGATGACAACTGGGTCTGATTTTACAGAAGAGCGACTGTAACACAAATTGCTGACAAAGCTGGTTCTGATGTAAATGTGTCAGAACACACTGACATCACAGAGCTGCTTTGGTGGCAAATTGGGGTAAGTAGACAATATCTGGTATGTGGTTATAATGTTATGGCTGGCCCACCACAATTCGTGAACCAGCAAATGGGGGTTTATGTGGACAAAAATAATCTCTCTTCTTAATTACTTAAAGACCAACCTTTGACCCTTTTTTGGGGTCCTTAAATCTAAATCGCTCTTCTCTTCTTTAGGCAATAAATAGACTCCGTATTCGTCTCTGGACAACCTTTCTCATTTGGTTGGTCATTGTGTGGTTTGTTGGTGAGACATCCCGCCACTAGAAAATATCCCAGTCAGAAATTACATGATGATCTGTGATAATCTGTAAACAGAAAATGTTCTGTTTGTATCAATGAACTGACAAACAGTTCCATGTTTAGGAACAGACAAGCTGGGCTGTTCCCTTGGGTGCTACCAGTTGAAAATGCGCCAAAAAAGAAGGCAGAAATATTCTGTAATGAATTCCAGACTCTAGTTCACAGTGAATCTCACACTAATCAGGAATCCAGCCCTGCAGGTAACTGATTTTCCTTCCCGACGTTATGATAACCACCTGCATCAGAACGAAAAGAAAGAGTGAATGAGCTGTGACTGTAAAAACGCTGAGCAACAGAATCTGATAGCCGGGTCCAGTTCCAGTGAGTTATGACCGAGAGCAAGCAGCAAGGTCTCTTTATACTTCTGCTTGATTGGCATCAGCTGAACCACACTTCCAAGGCGATGCTGTCTGCTGAACATGTCAGTGTTTGTTAATGCTCCAGTCGTCTACATGCCATCCAGATCATAACAGATCCACGCCGTCAACTCTGAGTGGATATGGAACAACGTGATCTCACGGGAAGACGTATAAAAATAGCTACGCCACTTTTATAGTCCTCACGTTTTGTTATCTGTACTTAACATTTAATACTATCCCCGTTTTTGGCTTTAGATCTGCAATAAACATTGCAGTCAGATGACTTTAATTTGCTATTTCATTAGGTTAAGACTTAAATTAGATTTAGGAAAGATTTTTGTTTGTGTTTTTGCGTTAGAATAAACAAACATTACATCATTACACACGTGATGTGAGTTGAATTGGTTTTCCTTTACAGACCCTTTATAAGACTTGGTTTTAAAATGTGTTTTGGGCAAACGGATTATGAGTGGACAGTGAGACACATTGCTAAATAGAACCAAGATGGATAGTGATCCAGTCACTCAAACTACCTGACGAGATGGTCTGGGACATATTGGACCACATGTCTTTTGTAGTGTAAACGTTAATGTGTACTGATGCGTCTCGGACAAGGATGTAACAGGAAAATACGTCATCAGTATTGCCGCTCTTTAGCAAGTCGCAAATTTCTTTGACCTGTCAGTCTCAACAGTTGGAATAGTCTGTAGGCCTATTAGCTCTTGAAACATCTTCAAGTTGTCAGGTAGCTTGTGCCAGCTAGCTGAGCAAATCCGGTGCTTGACTGACTTGACTGATAACTACGCATGATAACTACGAGTGATAACTACACCCTTTGTACTTGTAGCGGAAGCAACGTAGGCAGTTACAAAATCTGAACACAAGTGGTCAGCTGGACAGATTCAGGTACACATAATAGACACAGGTATCGACGCTGATGTGTCTCGCTGACTGCTCACGATCCGATCATTTTAAAACCAAGTTCATACAGCGTCTATGTCTCAAACAGGACAAAGACTAGTTTCCCATTTTGTTTGTCTCAGCCACATACCTTATGACCACTGTCAGGTCATGTGAATAGCAGTGACTATCTGGTTACCATGGTACCTGACAGTGGATGGATATATATTAGGGAGGAATTGACCATTTTGTTCTGAAGTTGATATGTTGGACAAGCAAAGGGATCTGAGTGACTTTACAACGGCTAAACTGTGTTGGCTAGACAACTGGGTCAGAGCATCTCCGGAACTACAGGTATTTGTGTGTATTCATGGTCTGTGGTGTTGTTGATTTATGACAAAGATCAATTTTATTTTAGTTATTCTTGTCCGTGTTTTTTTTTTGTGTTGACAGCCCTCAGAGCAGGCAGATTAGCTGTATAAGGAGTTGCAGGTCCTATCCTTCTGACTGGATCAGATGACCCAGATCCTGGCAATGGATAGGAAGCCCGAAAATTTAAAATGTCAAAGGACGCTGGCTAGCTCACTTTGTCCCACACTTCTGAGAAGAGAATTGACTTTTATGTAATTATATCCCCGAAAAGTCATGGATGTTATAGAATCATCATTCCCGCCGCAGATTCTTCATGTTAGTCTGAATATAACTCAAATAAAAATTGAATGGATCAATTTATGTAATACCTACATAGACTTTAGTGCGAGGAAGAACTGGATTGATTTTCGGAAAGGTTGGTTGAGAAATACTGTGAACATAACTTCACATTTAATTTGAGTTGGTCAATCAGGGGGGTCAATCAGATTTCTTTTACAACGCAGGGATTGGGGACTTTTCAGGGATATACCCTTGCTGTCGGTTAGAACAGTGTAGGTTTAGTTAGTAGTATTCATCATTTGATTCTAAATTTTTTTATTATGATGTTGTTTTTGACCTAGGATAAATAGGGTTATACAATACCCAGTAGCAGATTGCAGGACTAAGAAGCCATTTTTGTTTTCCTGTATTTTGAAATCTAGCCGTTAGCATTGTCGGTTTTCCATTTTTGTGGTTATGTTCAGTCAAGTTTGTTATTTTGGGCATTGCTCAATTTCCACAGGCAAGGGGAGACGAGGACCAAAATCCATGCTATGGTCCAATGAAGGACAGCTGGTGAACTGGTGACAAAAGGGTCATGGGCGCCAAGGGCTCATTGAGTTGCATATGAAGACTAGCCCGTAGAGTCTGATCTCACAGAAAAGCTACTAAGAACTGCTGAAAAAGTTCATGCTGACTTTGGATGGAAATTTTGACAAAGTGACATCACATAACTGTTTAAGTGCCAGAAAAGAGACCTACAGAATAATGTTCCATGTTCACAGGAACATGAAAAATATTTAGTGCGGCATTATTATTTCACAAAGTCAGTGCAAAGCTGTGACAGCAACGCAAAAGATACAAATTCACAATACGTTATTCTTGTTGTCGTTGTTGTTGGCTTTGATAACGTCTCACTTGAGAAATTTGAGCGATCCTCCAAATGTCAACTCACTGGATGTCCATTGGCTGTTGATTTGGAATTGGCGGGAACTTATCGGACCTCTCTGTGTCCACCCCTGAATAACGCTGTGAACCAGCGCTGCCTGATGCATGATAATTAACTTATATGAACCTTCCCAGCCAATGAAACCTGCCTCGTTGAAGACGTTGCGAGTGTTGCATCGTGTAACGTTAAGTAACATGAGAGTGGAACAAGAGGGCGAGGCAAAACAAGGTGAAGTCCCGTCACTGGCACTTTTCTCCAGTTGTTACGTTAAAATATGAAAGAGTAAAACTTTTTCACATACATATACGCTGTAGAGGAATACTGAACTGATCTACGACAGGAATGAAGAAGGCTGTATATGCACAGTTTCACGTTACATTTGCGAGTAGAGCGGCATGATGAGTGAGAACAGCGACGTAAAAATCTGCTTTCAATGTGAACGCAGCATAAAACAGGTGGCTTGGTATGTGTGCGACCCAAATTTTTTTATTGCGCTTTATTATAATTTGCACTTTGCATTTTTGTGCTTAGGAAAATCTGAGCTCGACATTCTGCTATCTGTGTCCAAAACTGCCTTGTGAAGATGGTGCTCCTCACTGAAGTGGAACAGTGCTGCCAAACAGTGAAAGAAAGAAATGAAAACTTGTCTGTTAGAGCACCTCTACTGCTTCACTTCATCTTTTTGCAGAAATCACTACGGTTCAGCGGCCGCACTTTGGACCAGGGCCATCGCCTCGGTTTCCAAGATTTGCATGGCTGTCCAGACGTCAGCAAACCCCCCCTCCTCACCCCTCAACCGGCACCCAAATGCGTCAGCAGACCCTGCTCCTCCTCCTCCCACCCTCTCCTCATCCTTATCCACACGCTCCACCTCAGACAGGCTCCTACAGCCCAGCGTACTTGAGGAGTCACTAACTCTTCTCCCCTACCGACCTGCACGCTTTCTCTCTTTCATTCACTTTCAATGAACCAATCACTAATCAGTGATTGGATTTATAAATTTTTTACTAGATTCTCTCCTTCAAACGTTTAAACTCAGTTAGCCTTTACGTTAGAAATAAGAGCTGACAATGAATCTTTCACGGACACACTCTACAAGCCTGTCTTATCTTTACACTAAGAGCAGAGAGTTTAAGTTGATGATTAACGGTATGAAGAAATTAACACATGGTAGTTCATGTTTGAATCAACTTGATGAGTACTATCTTGTATTTATCAGAACTTACCCTAATAGTTAATATGTTACTCACTAGGGGGAGTTCTTGTTTTTAATGAAAAACACTGCTTTTTGTATAGAACTTAGTAACCGTTGGTCCGATTTCGTCCAAATTTCAAACATATGACTCCACTAAAGGAGCTCTATCTTTTGTGTATTATCTTTTACTGTATTTGTTCATATTTTTTGCATATTTGCATTAAGTTAGGGCGAACTTAATCTCTAAAAGTTTCCGGGTCATATATTCTCAACCATTGATTCGATTTAGTCCAAATTTGGTGCAAATGAATTGACTCTAGGAAATCTTTGTTGTTTGGATTACATTTTACTCTAATAGTTCATATTTTACTCACTGGGGCTTTTTTTTTTTTTTTTCACAAAAAATGCTATGGACATAACATCACATTTAATTTGAGGAGTTCAATCAGGAGGTTGCTTGTACAACGCAGGGGATTGGGAACTTTTTTTGGGACATACCCATGCTGTCCGGGATGAGAGCATAGTTTTTTAGTGTCATTGGATTGAAATATATATGTTTGAATGCATCTTTCTAGGCTTGGAAAGTCCCATGAAGCAGCTTTATGCAGTAAGGATCTACTCCTTACTGCATAAAGGTGCAATGTGCAAAGTCAATGTTTCAAGACCATTTAAATTGAAGATAATTTATCATATCCACCTATTCACTTTCAATTCCTGCGTATCCTGTTCAGGGTTGTGGCGGGCCTGAGGTAAATTCCAGTTGACATTACAAAAGAAGCTGGATACGACATCATAAGTTTATGACAGGGCAAAGTCAAACTACAATTTTCAGTTTTGATCATTCCATAGCTCAATTTAGGGTGACCAGTTCACCTGTGTTGCATGTTTTTGGAGTTTGGCAGGAGTACCAGGAGAGAACCCATACAAACAGAGCAGAATGTGCAAACTCCAAACAGAAAGGCTTACAGGTGGATTTAAACCCAAAACCTACCGTCTTTGCTGCCCTAATTATCATTATATAATATACAGTTTCTGTTCTTGTTATGCCCCAACTCAGATTCTCCACCCATAGGTTCCAATTTCTGCCCCCCAGCAGAAGGTTCAGGGTTTCTTCAAGCGGGTGAAGCAGTTATTAACGGTCATTACTTTCACACCATTGTGACTGCTATGGTCCATTCGTCTTGGGGTTTCTCCCCCTCTACTCTTATCTCTTCCCCTAAAGGCTGTGTAGGACTTTGGCTGCAACTGTATCTGGCGATGTGGGCTGGTCTTCATCACACCTGTCTTCTATCCTCCATCACAGCCTGCAGTATATAAACCTGGTTGCTACCTCCACCCACCAGATCGTCCATCAACCTTTGTTTTAGACTTCAAGGTGGCTCACTATCTTTTTTATTTGTAAAATCTTTGAAACCTGCAGTGAGCAGTTTTCTCTCCTCATTCTTCAGAAACCTGGTGTCCTGACCCATCTGCCTCTCCAGCCTTCCAGCCATCTAAGCCCAGCCAACCAAAATGATTTTAAGATTGAAGAAGTTCAGGAGTTCAAGACGTTCAAGAAAGTCACCCAACCAGTTTTTATAAATAAAAGCAACTCTCTCGGCTCTTTCTCAGCGGTTCTCGTTCTCTCGTTCATATTGATTTAGCACGCGCTTTTACGTCGGATGCCCTTCCTGACACAACCTTCCAGTTTTTCTGGGCTTGGGACCAGCGTTAGATGTGGCTGGTTCGGCTGGTAGCACTAAGGACCTTGCCTAAGGGTCCAAAAAGGATTTCCTGCACGCCCTCTTTCGACTGAGACTCGAAGCCCAGTTTTGCGCACCAAGGTCAGTGGCGTAACCCACTGAGCTTACAGTTTTTGTAAATACACCACCTGAAACCTGTTCCTGAGTCTGGGTCCAATCCACAGTGTGAAACATAGTAGTGACACACATTTTTCACGTGTTGTGATTACATGTATAATGTATGTAAAGACGTGAGTGGTCACAAATTTGCACTGGCCAATATGAATGATACAAATTTTCATTATCTGTGTCATTAATTCATGCAAGTTGAAAAAGATTAATTCGCGTCAGAAATCTGTGCTGTGATGTGAAAGTCTATCGGTGTTTAGATGCCCCAAACATCGCAGGTTCTGACGTATTATGACGTGGTAGTACGACGTTCATGCGGTATTGGAGGAATATTATCTGAGTAGTCAGTGTTCAGCCCTGGATGAAGCTGTGAAACCAGAGTCTGCAACGTTTGGCTTTCACACAAACGGCCACAACAAATACACCTGCATACTCACATGCCATGCCAGACCATCCACAATCATTTACCAATCACACCCTCCAAATTTGGCGGTATATTTAACCTTCCCATCTTTCCTCTCCGCTCTGATAATGCTGCCACTGCCCTGCATCAGCATTGCTACCCGCTCTTTAAAGACCCACCAGCACCCCAGCATCCTGCGAGATACTCCGAAGGTGGGGAAGATATATTTGCTCATAACTTCCCAAAATCTTGTAAATTAACTGCGTGGAGTGATGAAGTCAGAGCCTAGACGCCAACCGACATGTTTTGCTACAATAATAAAGAAATTATATTGTGAGTTGTCCGACTGAACTTTGGTTATGGTTGATAACAGAGACGGATAGTGGAATCTAAGCTATAAATATACGGTTGTATATTTGTGGGATTGTGTCACATGCTCAAATGCTGCTCATGGGGGTTCCCTGTGCAATATACTATCATTAACGATACATTATATCATTCATCAATACACGACTTTGACAGTGAAATAGTAACCATTATGCATGTGTATGTCTATGTGGACTGTTCCATACGCATGGAGGCATATGCTGTAAGATTCTCCAGTTGGACGGAGTCCAGTGAACATTTCTCCGCGGGGACAATGATACTCTTGTCCCTCTGATACTCTAGATACTCTAGACAATGATACTCTAGATATTCGTATCTCGTCTTAATGTTCTAACAATAATAATTTTAAGAGACACATTTACAGAGTTATGAAGTTCCCCCATTTTAGTTCATTTGCCGACACGATCAAGATAAAGAGTCTGTGTCGATGCTCCTTGTCATGTCACCTCTTTCCAGCCAATCAAGCTTGCCATAGTGACGACGTCAAGAGAGCTGCGTCAAGGTACAAAGCGCGTTGAAGAGGAAGGTGAGCGCTCACAAGAGTTGCGCCATTGCTTCGTTGGCACTTTCCTTCAACTGTTAAGTACAATTGTGAAAAAGTAACTGTGAAATATATATGTTATCTAGATTTTAGTTATTAGGATCCAGTTTACCTCCTACGGCATGTGCGATGTGTGATGTTTGAATCATAATCTAATATGTTGTGTATTTAATAATTATATGAGATTTGCAGCAGCCCCCATAAATATGGCAACCACCCCTGGCATCATCTTTAAAGCACATTTTTAATTAAATGATTTATATTTAGCAAGAAAGCACAATCTCCCTTAGGTCTGTTTCTGCATCTTAAAGCATATTTGATTCACTTCTAGGACCTTTTTTTAAACAAAATATTCTTTGAACATAACTTCACATTTAATTTGAGGAGTTCGATCAGGGGGTTTACTTGTACATCGCCGGGGATTGGCTTTGCGGTGATATGCAATATTTTTTTGGGACAACAGCATAGGCCTAGCTAATTGGGCAGTTATTTACTAAAAAATGTATTTCACCTTTGGAGTTTTTGTTTATGAAATAACTGTAAAATGTGATGGCGATGATAATGTTCACCGAGTTACATGGTAATCTGTAAAACAGTTTATGTGTAACTAAATGAAAAGAAAGAATGACCTAAGAACACCTGGAGATAGGACCTTGAGGCAGACAAAAGGAGATTGCTGTGTAACTGGGAGCAGATAGAAGAAGGAATTGAGTTCATTGGCATACCCCTTGTTGATGGACTTTATCTCACAAGTGTAGATATAAGCCTGAGTGGGAGGTTACAGAGAAAGATCCTGTATGTTTAAGAATAAACACAAGCTTACAGCCAGATGACGGAAAACTCAACTAGTTTAAAGTGTTTTGCAAAATGAGTTTGATGTGTTCTATGATCTGCGATGCCAACTCATCAGCAGAATGTCTGCTGCGTGTTATGAAGTTCAATCAGAAAGGAAAGAGAATGAAGAAAAGATGAATGATTTATTACAATGGATGATGTGTGATAATTAGTCTATTAGAAAGTCTTTGGAACCCAGACTCTTCTGGGAGATAATGATCTAAGGACCTCTCTGAACAGCAGGATGGTATATCCCCCCTTTAGAGTCTGGATACTGGTGGTGGATGACTCTACACAGGCCAATAAATAATGTGGTAAATAGGTCTGCAAGGACTAGGCGGAGATGGAGAGTTGGTGGGCAGCATGAAAGAACTAGGCCAACGCTGTCGTGCCCGACAGCAAGGGTGTTCCCCCGAAAAGTCCCAAATCCCCTTTGTTGTACGAGTAATCCCTCTGATTGAACCCTTCAAATTAAATGTTAAGTTATTTCCTTATAAGCTCCCAAATAAGCTCCCCAAAGTTAATACAATATGAACTATTACATTAAAATATCGGTAGTCTATGAAATAAACCAGATAGAACTCGATTCTTTTCGAACCAAGGGTTGAGTTGCTAGTGTCAGAAAGATAATACCGACCTTTCCCAAAATTAATTGAGTTCTTCCTCTCACTAAAGTCTATGGGGGTTGAAAGTTGGAAAATGATCATTGACACAGTCTTTGAGGTATGTCTGGAAAACTCCTCCAAGTGAGTAAAATGTGAACGTTTAGGGTAAAATAAGATATTTATAAAATAGATCTCCTGAAGCTGACTCATATGCACCAAATTTGGACTAAATCGGATCAATTGTTGAGAAGTGATGGCACAAAAACGTTTGCAGATAAAGCTCCCCCTAGTGTCAGAAATTTACAATAGACCTTTCCCAAAATCAGTCCAGTTGTTCCTCACACTAAGATCTATGGAACATAAAGTTTGAAAATGATCCATGACATTGTCTTTGAGTTCTAGCTATAAACAAGACGACTGGATAATCATATTTAAAAGAGAGCATCTGATGGCTAGTAATGCAGGTGTGACAAAATGTGTCTTCCTGAATCAACACAGCTGATTTCGCTTGATGCCCAAGACCATGAAGCAGGTAACTGAGCCTTAGCACCTGTGAAAGATGAGAATAAAAGAGGAGTCATTGTGGCCCGAATGTACAAGAGGATAGTCATTCCGGTTGAACTTCCGATAGATACCATAATTCAATCATCCCCACACTGGGAAGCAAATTTTTACGTGCTATCATGTCCCTGTTGGTTTGGTACATGTGGAACAGACCAAACGGCCTAAGTAACAACAAACATCTGAGCAACTGCGATCGGTACAGGCAACATGGATTATGTGCTTGCAAAACATTATAGGGAAACAAATCAAGTTTCTCCCTCTTCACTAAGATTTTGAAGGATTGAAAAAATCATCGGCCTACCAGAGGAGGAGATATTCGAAAACCGTTTCGCCTAGAAGGAGATTGTTTGGATATAGACACTCAACACTATGGCGCCGAATGGACCTAATGAGGATTTCAGCCTGGAAAAAAGGGAATTCATTGGATCCTGAGTAATTGGGTCCAGCCCCCAGCTGTGTGCTTTCTCTGCCCTTTTATGTATATTACCAAAGTGAACCCGCACACTCCCGCAAACGATCTGATGAAGGCTTTGTAACAAAACGTGTAAACATTTGTACATTCTTATGTGAGACATATAAACTGGTTAAATTGTGAGTATTTTGTCCTCCTTAACTTAAAGACTTGAAATCTGCTACCTTTATAATTTTTTTGATTAACATCTTCAGAAGCGTACTTCCAAAAAAATTCCTAAACACAAGATTTTTGTCCTTCATAACGCACTTGAATGGACTTAATCAACATGAATTTGATTTCCTCACATAAATCTATAGTACATACCGGTCAGTCTAACATTATAAGCACCTGCTTTATGCCAACTACACAGGTGTGGTTTGTGGGGAAGTCTTTCCAGCTGATACTGGAAGTCCTTTAGGTTGTAAGGTGGGGACACCACGGATCGATTTGCAAGTCCACCTGGATCAGATTGAGATCTGATTGTGATCACTGTAAGCGATTTCGGCAGTGGACAGCATGTCTACTCTGACACCTCTATATCAGAACCAACATTAATTTTTTCAACTATTTCTGCTCCAGTAGCTCCTCTGTGTATAATCTTGTGACATAATACGAGGTCATGCCATGGAGGACTCGATTTCTTAATTGGAAAGCTAAAACAAAATAATTCTCCAACTGTTATAATACTATGGTGTCACATGATGTACAAATGATAAAACACAAATAACATGCTCTTTTGTAATGTTCAACATTGCTATTAAGTATAAAATAGCAAGCATAACAAAGGTAAGCTGAGCAGCTGAGCCCAGTTCTGTGCAGGAGAGGTTACATAATCAATTTATAGTGTAAATAGACACTGATATCCATTAGACAGTTGTAAAACAAGTTTCTAATTTCCTTCCAGCTTCGTCGGCCTGTGTCCAAAACAGGGCAGTATACTCAAATGTAGGCACAATGTCATCCTAAATCACAAATGTCAGTCCGGACAAAGTGACCTCGTTTGCGGTGTTGACAGGAAATGCAGCGCTTCAGGTCAGTACAGGTGGACATGATCCTCATGTGTCTGCTGAGGGTTTGATGCCTTATCTTTGTCTTATCTGTGTCTTTCTACTATGTTTGTCTCTATTTACTCGGAATTATCCTTTCACCCTCCGTGTTTACTACCACTGTTTCTGAATCCAGCCTCTGAACAAACAACTGCTGCTGGTTAAAGTGTGTTGAACTGTCAATGAAACATGGCACAGCTGAAGACTTGCCTTCACTTTCTCTGCAGTGAGCATTGCTAATATAAGCACTGATGCTAAATATTGTGGTTGAAACATAATGCATTCAAATCAGTCTCAGTTTCCTTCCTGTTCTTTGGCTGACAAAGGCAGCAGATGTCACTGTTTCTGAATTGGAATATTACTATGATGCTAAGTTGATATTAGTTAACCATAACCGACCACATGATCAAAAACTGGATGGTGGACTATATGAATAGAAGAATATGATGCAACAGTCATTCAAACCTCCAGCTAATGCTGCATTTACGCCATTGTGTGAATGTCATCCTGGAATCTTTCGATTTTACCCACGTACTTCAGGCTGATAACACCAACGAAACCTTTGTGTCCAACGTTCAGTTCCACTTTTTCCCTCCATGACTACTACGTATGACTGAAATAAACCCATTTGCTGTGGAAGTCATGGATGCATCAGAAAGCCAAATGCTGTCATGTCTGGGTTTACGAAATTATCCAGAAGCCCACAGCCAGCGTCAGAGATGTCCACAAACAGTATTGATATGTAATAATTTGCCATTTTTGCATTAACAACAAACTGACGTCCGGGGAATCAGTTTCTCATCCAAGTTGAATTTTTCACGAAATATAATAAAACTGCCATTATTTGAAACATATTAATCAACTGTACTGAATTTGGATAGTCTCCATGTGAATTCATGACTTTTTACTGACTTTGTTGGAATGGAAGCACAAGCATTTGTCGAATGTAAGCAGGGCCTAGCCAAATTGGTGCCCTAAGCAGAATTTAGAGCAACCCCACCTTCAAAGAACTTCAATTCAACTCATTAAAATTAATAGATAAATGAATAGCATATTAGTTACAATACAAATAAATAGTCCTTCAGGCAAATACAAATTGATATTTGACCATAAATTTGAACTTATGATCACCGTCAGTTTGCTAACATGTTTGTCTACAAACATGTAGACAAACATGAAGAAAAACGTGTTAACAGACATCAAAGATGACAATAATTATCTCTGGAAAATCAGCTTCAATGACTGTCCTGTATGGGCGGTTACGGAAAATTAATGAATCAACGTCCAGTCTATGTGTCAGTCCTGCGGATATAATTTTATTAAGCACCAAGCGTTCCTCCCAGCTGATTGTCCCCCCCTCGACCATGATGCCCTAAGCAAGCGCGTAGTCTGCATACAGGAAAGGGCGGGCATTCCTACAGGGCATTTCTGCCTGTCGCACCTCTGCCGATGCCAGTGGGCAAGCCACAGGGTCGTCAGCTAGGAGCCATCCTTCACAGATGTTTCGTCCCTTTAGTCCAAGAACCTCTCTGGGTGGTGGGGAAGATGTAGAAACGTCTCCCTTACCCTAACAAAAGGAGGTACTGGCTTCTTCTGAGCCACAGCCAGAAGATCCCTTTCTCTGCCTCCTCAGCCAGTTCCTCCTTTTGCTTGGGCCCAGTGACTCCGAGGGTTTTCAGCCTCTGCCTCTGCAACCATCTTCAAAAGGATAGGTGCATACCTTCCATTCAGCTTCTTTATACACTACAGCAAGCTCGCTGTACTTCTCCTTTTCCCTCTCAAACACTGCCGTCATAGTTTCTTTCACACGGTACTGTGAGTTCTGCCATAATTACTGTCTTAGCAGAGTTGCATCACTGGTCGATTTCCTGGCCATAGGGAAGTTGAGGCTATTTCAGTTTTGCTGCTGGTCAACCCTCATTTGCCACTCGCATCCGGGTTTCACTATGGACCACTCCCTCTAGTTGATGTTTTCCGCTTCAGTTCCTCGCCTGACAAAGCAAATCTGCAGTTTGGAGGATAACGGGCTGGTTCGGTTGACTTCGCACTTGAATTCCTTTAGTACGTCCGCCAGTTTTCAGAACACTTGGCCACGGCGACATCTCTACCGGCCCTGGGCCAAAACTGATTTGCAACCAGTAAGAGTGTGCTGTAAATTGGAATTTTGGGCATCACAGAGACTGCAGTCTGTTTCTTGGATACAGACTTCCAAGTATGTCCTATGTGGACCTGATGAAGAAGTGCATTGTTGCCTGTGGAATCTTCCACATGTTGGCCTAGGTTAAGGCCCTGTTGGTGACTGCCTCCCTTTTGTCCACCTTCATTGCTGTCGCTTGCTCACAGCTCTGATCTTTAATGCCCCATCCTCAACTCTGATGACTTCTGAGAATAGCTTTTGAGCAGATCTTGGTTGCTCGCCCAACCCCAGCCCTGCCTTGCCCTGCTGCAACCAATCAACTATCTTCCGATATTTTGTTCAGCCCTCAATACGCGCCCTGTTTGTACTGATGCCTCATTTCTTGTTGTAGATTTTTAATTTTAGTTAATTATAGCTAACTACAGACTGTAGTAAAATAAATTTCCCCTATCTATCTATCTATCTATCTATCTATCTATCTATCTATCTATCTATCTATCTATCTATCTATCTATCTATCTACCCAAAGGCTTCTGGTACATTTTTATGTGAAATGTCATGAAACTCATTGCATGGGTTCACATTGTGAAATGAATAAAACACCTTTTAAATGTTAATATTAAGACTCCCCATTCCATTAGTTTTGATCTTGCACAACATATTGATCAGCCATAACACTAAATTTGCCTTTGAAATACTGTGTAGGTTCCATGTTTGCCACCAGAACAGCTATGCAATGCTCTATTGTTTCTGACACCTTTTTATTACAGCCAGCGCTAACTTTCCAAGCAATCTATGCTAGTGAAGCTCTTCTGAAGGATAGGACAACATGTGCTATCCTTTTCTCCCTACGCACATCAATGAGCCTTGGGCCCCCTAACTGTTAACCTTGCTCAGATGACCTGAGCAAGCCATCAAGCTAACCCAATTTGTCAAAGTTGTTCAGATACTTATGCTTGACCATTTTGTGGCTTCCAACATAAAGGCTTATATATTCCACCCACTTACAGGCGGTATTCTAAAGAGATAATCGATGTTATTTTGACTTCACCTGTTAGTAATTATAAAGTTATGGCTGATGAGTGTATGTGTTAGTAGTGAAGACTTACTGAGGCTATGTGTCTGGATCCTGGGGAGGAAGTGGGTGAATGGGCTTGGCAGCAAAGTCTGGAGTACCATTCTTAGCGTTCTGCCACAGGGACCAGGCATTAAAGTTATAAGAACATTAATGGATGTCAACCAACTTTATATATGTTATCTATGTATATAAATGAATTGATTGTACCTATTTCATTTTTAAAAAATATGAACCAAAGTGTTGTTTGGGCTAGGAACTGGTCGCTCTCATCACTCCTACTCCTACAAACAAGCAGCATACATGACAATTACGATTGTACTCGAGCTAATAGCCTTTTATACTGTTGAAAGATTGAGCGATAATCAACATAAATATATAATAAAGAAAATATGCTTCATCCAGCATCTCAATGACCAACATGGAGACCATGGAGACCTGATATCTGTAGTTCAGTCATTATCTGTTCCTTGTGGACCCAGTGTGCCAAGAACAGCGTTTTATTGTCACAGTATGAAGAAGGACTTGTGATATGAGGCTGTCAATCTCCCCCCCCCCCTCTCTTCTACTTCCTCAGCTCAGTGGATTGATCATCTCATGAATCCTGCTCTGCAAACAAAAGTACCCATAAATTGGGCAGCCATGCAAACAGCAGAAGAGATTAAATAAATAAATAAAAGGAAGACGGGGGGGGGGCAGCATCCCAGTGAGCACAGCTGCCTAAAAATATACCCTCTCTGTGCCTCCTCAAGGTCACTCTGTCATTTTGATTTGATTGGAACACAGCAGTCCCTGCCATCCTCCTCCTGAGCCTCTCTAACAAGCGCCACATTATTCTGCCAGTGATTGCTCAAACATCTCCCATATCTGAAGCAGCTATTATCCCCTCAGATTAATTCTGCTCCCTTGCCTTAGCAATAATGCATGTCATTTGTTGACTGGGTAAAGCGAAGAACAACTGATGTAGTAAATTATTTGCAGAGCTCCGCAGACTTTATCCCCTTTCCTCTCGGAGGCTCCGTTTGGTGAAGTCGTGTTACAAGTGGACAGAATTTGAATGGGGAGGGCAAATCTCACGCTTCTTGTGGATATCCTTGATGTTTGTTTAAACTGGTGGTGCAAGATGAACATCAGCTGGAGGTCATGGTCTAACTAGAGTTTTATTGAAAACATCTCATTTTAAACACGTAGATTGTTTGCGCGGGTGAGTCACTGTTGCCATAAGAGGATGTATCTAACATTTAAAAGCTGAGAAGCTGGGTAAATATTAGCAAAAGAGGAAAAGGGTCAAAATGAGAAGGTTCGAGGAACTTCTTCTGAAGCTGGTGGAAGTCTGCAGGATCCACACGATCTGTTGCACAGCATGTGCTGCATTGGTTGGTGTTATGGATATTTGTCAGAGCGGGGTTTATGTGCAGGTTTACAGGGACAAGTTAATTCATGCCTATGTTGCAAGAGAGCAACAATAGATTTAAAAAAAGCCTCTGCTGCTACCCTTTTTTTCTTTTCTTTTTTCTTTACAGACAGGTGAGGTAATTCACCCTTGACTGGCACAAAACCGGATAAGATACAAACTAAAAAAACTCCATGTGCCTCATGCACATGTGGCATGATCAGACAGTTGCACACACACACTATGATGCACACAAACACCACATGCTGGCACAAATGGAACATGAACTTGTTGTGAATGGAATTAAGGGAACAGTTCACCCAACTTAAATTCATTAACCTGTTTTGCTTATTGTTTTAAGCCTTGCCTGAATTACATAGACAAAATAAACCGCCCAAACTATATACAAAATATATCTGTATATCTGTAAAGCGTCTTTGAGTTTCATGTAAAGAGCTATATAAGTATCAAGTATTATTAGAATTATTACCAAAAAGCTCCACAACTATCCGGTGTATTTGTATAATATATGAGTTTATAGACAGGTAAAACTGAAAAATACATATTTTCAGTTTAGGCAACATTGAACCTGTTACAATGTGTGAGTAATCTGTGATTAAACACAAAAGAATGCCATTATTTCTATCCTCGTTTTATTTATTTTTTAAGATTAAAAAGACAATAACATTTTTATGTTTTTTTATGTCAATTTTTATCCAGTTACAACATGTTATGAAACAATCAGTGAACTTGTTCAGAAATTATTTGATAACTACTGCATCGGGTTTGATAGAAATGTTACAAATTTTACGTTATTCTTCAGTTGGGTAGCCAAACTATCCAGAATATGCTCCTGAAAATATGTCAAAAATGGGATTTTGACTACCTCTGTTCACTAATGGGAGCTATGTGCAGACGCTACAACCTTTGGCTGTGAAATAAACCAATATCTTTATTAAAATCTAATATTGTGTACAGTAAAAAAGAAAAAAATGAAAAACTCTGTGAAAGATCAATTATGGGTCTGTCTTCTCTGTGTCTGCAAAGTAGGCTGATGTTTGTAGCTCAATGGGTAGAATGGCTGTCTACCGATCGGAAGATCAGAAAGTTGCCGGTTCAAACCCCAGCAGGCCTACATATTGTAGGGGCCTTAAGCGAGACCATAAAACCCCAGCTGCTCACTCCTCCCTCAGGGATGGGCTGAATGCAGAGAAATAATTTCACTATGTATGACTGTACGTGATCAATAAACGATAAATTATTATTTATTACCATTATTACTAAATCCAATTACTCCCCATTGTTTTTTTGCATCAAAATCTCCCAAAAATAATGACTGGGGTTTACATTTTAAGCTCTGGAACTCCCTGCCCGAGGATCTTGCAGAATCCAGAACTTCTCATAAATTACTTCTAAAAAGACATCCTTCCTAAAAAGGCCTTTTTATACTACTAGCACATGATTTTAATGCCAATTATTTCAGCCTGTAGTTATCATTTTTTCTTTAGTGGAATGCTGTGTTTGATTTACACCAGAATTAACTGGACCTTTGTCCTCCAAAAAGATAAGAATTCAGTCCATAGAAGATTCTCCCAAAAGATCTGAAGGGAATTAAAGTTTGCTATGACAAAATTCAGACAATTTTCTTCTGGGTGAGCATGTAATTTCCCCGCTTCACTATCCGAAACATTCCATTTGTTTGGAATTGTGGCGCCATGAACTTTGGACGTTATTGTGGTGAGAGAGGACTGCAGTCCCTAAAATGTTTTTTTTAAATTTGTTTATGATTTCCACAGTGAACTTTCACCTTGCTCTTGGAGGAATTTTGGAAGGTGATCCACTTTCATGAGGGTTCACTATTGTTCCAGGTCCTCTCCTTTTGTAGATAATGTTTGTCACTGTGGATCTGTGGAGTCTCGGAGCCTTAGAAGGGAGGAGCTGGGAGGACTGGCACTACTACTCATAACTAGGCTGAAATGTAGCAATTCAAAGCATCTTCATATTCACGAGCTAGTTCCTTTAGACAGGGTGGAACGGTTTTAGCCTCAAGGCTTTACTGAGAGTTTCAAAAAGGGTGCAAATCAAATCTTTACTTGGATCACACTGTAATTTTTATTTGATGTTTTCGGTTGTTTTTTTTATCTTTATAAATGAATCTGCATTTCTACACATCTACTGCATGAAGATGAGCAGAAACTACTGACTTTTAATTTTTGGTTTATCATTTAAGGAAGCCGGGAGATTTTTTGTCTTTTTAACTATTGATTGTTTGATCATTCTAACTATGATAATGTCGTTGGTGTCAGTGATGGAAAGGTTATGTATTTTTGGGGAAAACATTCTCTTTTCAACCTTAAATACTATAATCCATCTAATCGATTTGTCAATAATTCCCTGGGGGAAAAAAACTGTTCCTCAAAGCATGTTAAGGACAAAACATTTCCCATTGAAATCCAAATAAAAACCTTTGATCATGCTGGAATAAGAAGAAACAAATCCTTCATTTCATGTTGTTGGGCTTTCATTCTGATATCTGGTTACCAAATTGTTTATATTATTTCTATCTGAAAGTGCCATTTTCCATTGTTTGTCACAGAGGGACAATACGTGCTGTCCTACATCCTAAAATGATAAGGGATGGACTGCCACTACCCCTGGAGAGATTGCAGCGAGTACTAGGTCCATGGACCCAGGAAGCAACGTTCATATATGTGATATATGTGATACATGTGATTTTCAGAACATAGTTCCATTCAATCAAAGAGATAACTCAAAATTTTACGGACCGCACCTTTAAAGGGTTAAAATCCTTAAAATAAATTAACATTTGATAGTTATGATCAAATGTTCCTCCTGGTTCACTGCTGGTATAAAAACTTGAAGGTGGATCGTTTGAAGTCCTCAACGAGGATGTGAGTAAAGCTGGTGATATGCTGTAGGAGGTTATATTTGTTGTTGTTTGATTCCAGTTCAACACTGTACGAATAATTTTTTGGCAAAGCTTATGATTGGTGAGCTCACAGTGCACAGTCAGATCCACAAGCACGAGTTGAGTGCTCACACGGTTCGGTCCGTTGTTGCTATAAAAATACGTAAATTAAGATTTGTTTGAAAGCTCCGAGGCAGTAAGAGGTGCTTTCGGAAGCAACATGCTAACAAGAAAGACACGAGCTGCCTTGATCACTTTGTGCCCAAATAAAAAAGCGCTCCACATATGCACATATATGCAAATAAGGTTGTTATGACAGCGTTGACGGTATGGATGGTCCTTTTAGCATAGAGAATTGGAAGTTTGCGAGTTATACTGCATAAACTTGATAGCTAGCACCGCTCGGAGATAGGGACCTTTTTTTTTCTTTCTTGCTGTGCAGTTGCTACCAGCCACAAAAGCACTTCCTACTTTATCATATCTTGTTATTTGTTTTCCATGTGATGCGCCATGTCACCATGGTAACTCAGACGCTCAGTAGTCACTTTGCAAAGTCACAATGTTCTCACAGTGGAAAAAAAAGCTTTGACAAATTATTTCTTCGGCTATTTTATTTCTTGTCTGTGGCGTCCCCCAGGGTTCCATCCTTGACCCTTTATTCTTAAGCATATATTTGCTGCCACTGGGTCATATTATAAACAGGTTCAGTTAAATGGCACACATTTTTCAATCAGAAATTGAAACTCAAAATGTGCTGAAACAAACAGTTGAGCAGGACAAAAAATGCGCTGATGCCTGGCGATCAAGTCTTGGCTCTACTTCAACGCTGCGAAGGCCTGAGTCGGGGCGAGCAAAATTTCTGACATGTCAGAAATACATCTGATAGTCCAACGGTCAGCAGGCTCAAGATCGGGCCAGAAAGGGGCTCAAATCATACAGCGTTTGCACTGCTTTAACTTTCGGAAGTGAGGTTTAATTAGGAGGATTCCATGGTTAATCTATTACCGCGTAAGTACCCTTGAGCAAGATTTCATGCATATCATCCTGCATTGAAAAGACATTTTACTGCAGTCTCTAGGAAAAAATTATACAACAACTAGTTTCTCCTGTCCTGTTCTCTTAAAAGCTCCATTCAGTTTCGTCCAAATGAATGCGTGGTCCCTCGTCTGCGATGACACCCGGCCACAAGAACAACAAAACCCAACGTGACGCTCAGTGTGTGGGCCGGTGAGGAGGAGGAAACTTTCTGCATGGTAAGAAGACTAAGTCAGCCACCCTAGTGCAGCTTAACTGTGTGATGGACACTAACTCACAGCTGCTGCTGCACTCGAGCTCAGTCAACCACACAAATATGTCATGTGAGATAAGAGGGAGGAAAAGAAGAAAAAAAACACTCCACAGATGTTTGACACACGGCCTTAAGAAGCCGGGTGAAATAAAACTCGGCGAAGCGGGCTATTTAGTGTGTCGGATGGATTGAAAAAGTGAAACCAAATCTTTTTTCTTAAACGACTATATCTGATGGGAAGGTTTCACCCATCTAAAACAAAAGTGCAAACAGGTGTCAAAAATGAAAATGTGAATCATATCGTCAAATATATTTAGTGATATGAGTTTTCCCCCCATCTCTTTTATTTTGATTCCACTAATTTGTCTTCTAAAATGAAATCCATTAATTCATTTGGAAGGGTATCTGTGCAGATGGATGTTTGCTGCACGTAAGCGGACAGACGAAAGAACACAGAGCAGGCAGATTCATGGCCAGACAGCAGAAATCTGTCAGCCTCCTGGCAACTTGAGAGGACACCTGGAGTTAATGCAAACAGCCCTCCCCCACTCTCACCTCCTCCTCCCCTTCTCTTTCTCTTCCCTCTTTATCTCTCTGTTCCATCCCCCTCCCAACTCCTCTTCGTGACTCATCAGCAGAGCGCTAATCACCAATGAGGAGGGGAGCATGAGTGGGCACTGCCTCCACTTCCACCATGCAGAACTTTCCTGGTACTTTTCTGCCCCTTGGTGGTCACAGAGAAGTATTGCAAAAGAGACTTTTGCAATTTGAACTAGGGAATTTCAAGTCGACTCAATTTTTTTTATTATTCATTTCAATTTATTTTATTGAGCATTTTGAGTCATCACATTCATACAAACCTGCTTTCCATTCCAAACTCATTTATCTTCTTTCCTTTTAAATAGTTGTGCCCAAAACTGTGGTCATGAACAATACTGTATCTGGCACAAAACTGTATCAGAATATGTACATGCAGATGTAAAGCAAACAATGAGGATATAACAAACAATCCCAACCGCCAGTAGCAGCAACCCCCATGACATATTTCCCCTTTCCTATCTTATCTACCTTCCCCCATCTACTGTGACCAGTCACTCTACAACCACCTCAATTATAATGTGCTGTGTGCTAAGGCAAAATTTGTTAGAAGGGATTTGTGGTTACAAGATGTGAAATCAGGGGTTTCCAGGTCTCATCAAACTGTGGAAGTCGATCCTCCAAAGCATACCCAATCCTTTCTAAGTGAAGTGTTAGTCAAATCATCCAACCACATTTTACAAGAAGGAATAGCTGTGTCTTTCCACAACATAAGGATTCAACTTTTTGCCGTTATGAGTTAGTATGAAAGAAAGCATTGTTGCGCTTTGTTTGGAATCTTAGATCTCTCTGATATACCTAAAATAATAAGGGTAGGATCTGGTTTGATTGAGACATTCATGACCTCTGACAGCTTGTTAAAAATATCAATCCAAAAAAGTTGGATCTTGGGACCCAAGACGAAACTGTGTAGGAGGGTGGAAACTGAAATGTGACATTTGTCACACATAGGTGAAACCTCCAGATATATGTCATGCCACCTCTCTTTAGAATACTGATGCCTGTGGATTATTTTGAATAGCATGAGACGGTGCCGTGGATTCTTTGAACAGGTATGGATTTGCTCTAGACTCTTTCCCCACAAGTCATCTGGGATTGATTCGCACAGTTCCTCCTCCCATTTAGACTTATACGTTTTGGACGATAGAGACGTCAATGTCACAGTAAGTTATAGTATAATGAGATATCAACCTACTCTTGCTAGGTGTTTGTGTCAAATAGTTATCTATTATGGATTGCGTTTCAGTTTGAAAACCTTTTAAATGCTTTTGTATGTAGTCCCCTTATTTGAGGGTAATGGAAAAAGTGCTTATTTCCTATTTTGTACTTCCTTTGTAACTGAGCAAAGGACATGAACACATCTTTTGCATACAGATCTCCAATACAGAGAATATCTGCTCCACTGCACTTAGAGAATGCTTTATCTAGGTATGAGGGAGAAAAGGTGGGTTTCCCAGCAAAACGGGCAGCGCAAGGGACAGTGATTGGAGGTTAAAATTTGATTTGATCTGTTTCCAGGTGAAAATCAAACCATGTATAATGGGATTATTATGGTATGGTGGCTTATTTGTTTTGGTGAGTGCTAATAAAATTGTACCTATGGAATATGGATAACAGTCTTCTCGCTCCATTTTTAAACAGTCGTATGATAATTCAGAATTATCCAACCAATAAGTGAAGGCCTTAGAAGCAGAGGACCAATGGTAGAGCAGAAAGTTGGGCAGTGCTCGACCTCCCTCACACTTATGTCTAAATATATGCTTTTTGCTTATCCTGTGTGCCTTGTGGCCCCACAAAAAAAGGAATAACTAAAGATCTTTAAAGAATGCTTTTATTTATTAATTTTTTAGAAAAATTGGGATATTTAAGAATAAGTCGAGTATTTGAGGTAGAAAGATATTTTTCACTGCATTAATTCTACCGATTAAAGGGATTGGGAGTGTTTCCCAAAATGCTAGTTTGGTCCGTAGTTTGTGTAGCAAAACAGGAAAGTTTGCTTTGAATAGAGAAGAGTAGAGTTTTCTAACCACAATCCCCAGGTATGTAAACTTATCTAGGTGATCTTAAACGGGAAATTATCAATTGTAGCAAGCTATTTGTATCGATATGCACTGGCATCAGGACGCTTTTTGTCCAATTGATTCGGTAGCCTGAGAAGCTGCCAAATACATTGATTTTATTGAGGACGGTTGGAATGGTAGTTTAGTGGTTGTTATATATAGGAGGATATCGTCCCCATACAATGACATATTATTGTCATTGTATGACGTTATTTATAGATTCTTTTGTTGTGTATCCATCGATCTTTGGGTAAGGCCTTATGTTTTGAGCTAGGGGCTCCACTGCCAATGCCAAAATCAATGAAGGTAGTGGGCATCCCTGTCTCGTCCCCATGTACAAGCTAAATGGAGAAGATATTGTATGGTTAGCGAGGATGTGAGCCGTTGGCCAAGATTAAATCTATTGAGAAATTCAAATATTACTGCCATTCAATTTGGTCAAACACCTTCTCTGCATCAAGTGAGAGTATGACAAGGTTAGTAGGTGTTCCTCTTTCCGTGTACATGATATAAAAAATTTGCCTGAGGTTAAAGGTCGATTTTCTATTTGCTATAAAACCTGTCTGGTCCATATGGCCTATTATTATTATTATTATTATTATTATTATTATTATTATTATTATCTTTTCAAGCAGAGGACTCTGCTCACAAGTATTTTGGCAAATATTTTCCCATTAACATTAACTTCAAAGGGTTTATTATCATATGCACAGTAAAGACACTTGTTTCCCTCTACAATGAAATTCTTAATTTGCTGTCCACAGAATGCCAAACAATTTTAAAATCTAAGTGTAAAATTACATAAATACTACAAAAACAAAACAATACAACAATAAAACAGAGCAAATGTAGATGTAAACAGTGCAATTATGCATGTGCAAACTGAGTGAGATCAGGCGGTAGGCAATTACATCCATTGGGTCCTTTCCCTTTATTATCGATTATTGTGATAACAGCCTCGGTTAAAGTTGGTGGTAGACTACCTTTCACTTGCGATTGTTCATACCAACTCAGAAGGTAGGGCGACAGCTTACCACTGAATATTTGATATCGTTCTACTGGAAATGCATTTATTACTTTTCCGCGAGCCTCTTCAATAGTAAGTCTAGTATTAAGAATGTTACAGTCCTCCCTGCTTAGTTTTTGTAATTCACATTTATTCAAAATTGAGTTAACTGTTGTAGGTTCTGCTATGTGCTTTGATGCACACAAATAAGTGTAAAATTCAAGAAATTTAACATTGATATCTTTGGGTTTTGGTGAGTTTTGTGTTATTATGGTTTTTTTTATCTTGTGTATTGTCCTATGATTTTCCAGTTTTCTTAGACGTGTAGCTATAGCTGCATATATATAGCTACTAAAACTCTACAAACTCTATAATTTTCTTATCAGTATGACTGTACCTCTTGCTTGATTTTTGAAAAATTTTAGTGGTATCAAACCTGAGGTGAAGAGGCGTTCGGCATATTCCTGTGCCTTTTGTGGATCGGTAAACGACTTCTGAGTACCATTATGGGTGACCAAGAGCCGTGCAGGGTAGAGTAGGCCATACCTGCCACTTGACTGGCCTTGCAGTAGCTCCCTGGTGCGGTTGTATAGCGCTCTCTGCTTTGCCACAGCGGGCGGATAGTCTAGGAAGATTTGAATCCTTCTGTCACCGTAAAGCAGATCATTTCCTCAGAATTTTTAAGTAGGATGTCCTCCAGTACAGGGTAGTAGTCTCAAAATGAAAGGTCTATGTGGTTCATTGGGCTCTGATCATTTTTGGATGGTCAGTTGTGCCCGGTCAATTAGCAGTTTCACGTTTAGAGACAGCACGTCTTGTGGCAGACCGGCAATGAAATCCCTCGACCTTGCCCCTTCTATTCCCTCTGGGATACCAACTATTCTAATATAATGCCTCCTGGAGCGTCCTTCTAAGCCCTCGTACTTTTCAGCTAGTCTTTCCACCTGAGAATTCACAAAACTGGCAAATTGACGTTGACCCAGAGACATTGTCTGAGTGATGAGTGGCGAAGGTCTCAAGCTCTTTAATGGTTTTCCCATGTGCTACCGTTGTTTTATTGAGGGCTATCATGGACGTCTGGATTTTTTTGTTTAGTTTTAGCCAGTTCGTTTCTGAGCACACGAGATACAGTTTGTATATGGGCATCTATAACGGCACATATGTCGTCTTAGATACCAGTTATTTCCTTTCCTATAGCCGCAATAGCAGCTAGCACTGCACGGTTTGGTGGTTCTGCCTCGTCACTCATGTCGCTCGTGTTGTCTCGTCAATCAAGTCCAGGGTTGGTCGGTGCCCACTTCTTGTTGGTGGTTCTTGCTGAGTTTGCCTTTCCTCCTCTCCGATTTCTCAATCAATTGTTTATTTCTGCTTGCTTAAGCTTTGATTTGTAAGTTCGATATACTTTACAGTGGATTTATAGGTAGTTGGTATATTTATTAAGGTGGAGTTGCTTGAGCTCAGGTTCAGCAGGTCTTACCTCGACATAATGGAACCGGAACTCCCCAAGTTAATTCTTTTTTGTTCAACACCAAACCACTAGAAAATTGATTTCATAAAAGAACTTGCGCTAAGACCTTACGCTTTATTCAACAGTCACCCAAGAATTCGCACACCAGCAAGCACCAAGCAACAGTGGCATGGGAAAAAAATGCTTTACAACACACAAAAATGTTGACAAGCACCTGACTCAAGGTTGATGGACCTCTGCTTTTATGTTTCAAGAAATGCTTATTTGTTGGACCCCTTTACATAATATGTTGTGAAGCTGTCATGGTATATTATCATCAGTGATATGTGTTAATTGAGATCAAACTCAGAACAATCTCTTTTAAAGTGACCTGGACAGCGTTTTGCTCATTAGGCCCATTTGGATGAATCCTTCAAATGAGGCATGTTGCGGTAGATTCTCATTCATCAAGGTCATGGTCATCCTCATTGAATCAGATGCAGCATGACTTCTTTTCGGAGTCTGAGGCCATGTTGACATAACTACCAACCGAAAATCTTTATAAAGTATATTAATAATATTCAACAAGCTAATGTTTGGTACCTTTTTTGCAGGACAACTTTTGGGGCCGTTCTTCACTTCTACATTCTGTATTAGCACACTGAACCCAAAGTAATGGTTGGGTTTAGGTTTATGGTTAGGGATCATGCCGCCGTGATTTTAGGATCCAGATGGTTAAAGATTAAAGGATATTTCACTGCTTGTCTAAGAGGCTTCCTCCTTTCAAACTGACTGATAGGGAGTCAGATTTATTATCCTTATAAGAGGCCTTTAACAAATTCAGAGTCTTTAAGCTTAAGTATTTATGGATGGTCGAGTATGAACGAACTGTGACTCGTCATCTTGCCCAAGCACTTGTCCCATAAGGGTTTTATTGGAGACGTGTTTCAATAAAGGTAGGTATTAAAAGAAATAGAGAATATACAAAGATAATGTAGTGATTTTCAAAATTGCCATCCTTGTGGGGCCACACAGAAACAAGTCAGAAAAGACTCTTTCACTTTCATGTTATAATCATATGTTCCACTGAAGATATAAGAACACATAGTAGTGCAGCTTTGAGTGAAGGGTTAATGACTTAAATTTCCTTTAGTTGATTTCATTTTGCTAATGGGTTCGTCTCAGTTAAACTTGACAACCAGACAAACTCACATCTGGAGTGTTCTGATTCCAGTGCCAGATCCACGCCTCCGGCGTTGCGAGCTGGCCTCACATCTGGAGTTCCCACAGGAAGAAGGAGGATCTGGCTGCTGAGCTCAGACTGGCTTGTTTCACCTTGGACTTTTCTTCTGTAGCTTTCGTGCTCAAACTGCACCAGTTGCTGCCATTCCACATCTGGAGCACACGCAGCATGTCAGACGTTTTAATTCACATATAAATATGTAGGTTCGTAATGATGAAAGGAGCCTATAAAGACGATAGTTTCTCTCACATCCACCTAAACCCCCGTCAATCTAGGAGGGTTAACTTAGTGGAGACACTTTTGAGGCTGAGGTGCAGAACTTTGAGCTATATCGTTCCATCTCACCTGGTTTAAGCTCATGCGGGAAGTAGAGGCTGAACTTCCTCTTCTTCACAAGATCTTCGCAACTCAGTCTATCTACATCTCAAACCCTCCATCACCCGACCCCGACTAGCAGGGAACATCCACTACTTTTCATGAAGAGATAGAGAGAGAGAGAGAGAGAGAGAGAGATTATCATCTTATAAACCTTTTCCTTGACTCGTTACTGTACTCTTCTGTCACATCCCCCGTTTTCAGCCCATAAAAAAATTTACCGAAGTTAAACAGATTTGCCAGATGATGATAGTGTCTTACACTGTATTGCGTAATTGAAATTATAATTAAAGAAATATATATTAAGTTAAGGATACAGATATTCCCTAAAATTTCTAAATATTCATTTAAGATAAAAAACAGACTAGTAATAAAGATTGTCTACTGACTGGTTCCCTCATCATTAGATGGTGTGATGATCAGATGCAGCATATTTTCTACCTGTTCTATCTCCCTCTCCCTTCTCCATTTTTCCCATGATTCAATTTGCTTTGATTAATAATCAATAGTTGTCAATACAGCAAAAATAAAAACTGCGGACTTTCCAAGTTACCATAGTTTCATAGAAGCCGCCTGGAGGCTCATGTGTGAGATTTAGCACGTGAGGTGATAATACGGGGGAGTTAACGAGCCAAATAGATAAATGAACGTGAGGAGACTTGATAAAATGTTTAGTCAAGGCCGATCAAAACAATGATCAATCAAAACCGTGAGGCGTGGCAAGGGAGCGCCGCAGCCACTACACTGATGATGGCAAAGCTGAAGAGTGCGTGCAAGTCTGTGAGCATCTTAAGCTTTTCTAGCAGCGATCCTGAGAGGGGACCCCTAACCCTGGGGAGGTGTCTGAGAATGCGCCCAGGCCGAATGGTTAAGTTCAGACATCTAACATCACTCCTTAACTTCTTTAGCAAATAATCCAAACCAGACTGAGGAAGGTAGGAACTGCAGGAGAGCGGCAGACCTCCAGAAAGTCGGTCGCACGGTGGTTTGGGAATAGTTCATAATTGTTACCCTTCTTTGGTCTTTGTATCAAATCTGATTGAAAGTTTTAATATAAAAAATATATTCATCCATTAACCCTAGAAATAATTTTGCAATTAATATTAAGGACCCCTACTTCTATTGAATATCATCCATCCATCCATACATTTTCTTTCGCTTATCCAGGTCTGGGTCGCCGTGGCATATGGCTCAGAACAGATTTCCAGTTTTCCCTCTCCATAGCAGCTCTCCCCAGCTCATCCTGCAATGTTCCTAGGCCAGATGTGAAATACAGACCCTCCATGGAGTTCTGTGTCTACCTTGGGGTCTCATCCCAGTTGGACATGCCTGAAAAACCTCATGTACCTATCCAGGGCATGCCGGAGGTCACGGACTGATGAAGCCAACAGGACCACATCATCTGCAAACAGCAGAGGTTCAATTCTCCCCAAACCGGACATACTCCACATGAGATTTTGTCCATGAATATCAAGAACAGAATCGGAAACAAGGTAAAACTTTGGCTGAGTCCAACATCGACTGAAAACTTGTTTGATTTTCTGCCGAGCATACGGACACAACTCTCAGTTTGGTGATATAGAGACCGGATGACCCGTAGTAATGGCGTGGAACCCCATACTCCCGCAGTACCCCCGACAGGACTCCCCGAGCGACATGGTCATAACCCTTTCCCCAAATCCACGAAAAACTCATTGACTGGATGGACAAAGTCCCATGACCCCGCAAGCAACCCTGCAAGGGTAAAATGTTGGTCCACCTTTCCACAACCAGGACAGAATTTGTTTGTTCCTCCTGAAACTGAGGTTCAATAATCGGCTGGAATCACTTTTCCAGAATCCTTGAGTAAACTTTCCCAAGAAGGCTGAGAAGTTTGATCTGATAGAATTTGAGCACACCCTCCGGTCCCCCTATCTAAAAAGTGGGACCACCACACTAGTCTGCCACAGGTACTGTCCCCGTCTGACAGGAATCATTTAATAGGCCTGTCAACCATGACAACTCAACAATGTCCAAAGCCTTCAGAAACTCAGTGCATATCTCATCCACCCCCGGTACCGCCGTTGGGCATCCTCTTTACTACCTCAGTGACCTCTACCAGGGAAATGGATGGGCCTTAAAGACGATTAAACGCTTTCCAAACTGTACCTTGAGGACCAGTCTGTGATAATTTGTCATCATGCGCTCATCTGATTTTAATTAAAATTATAAGTAATTTCTTTTTTTCATGACCGAGAAATGTGGCATCATTTCATGAGAATAGGCCTGATTTATGTGAACGATCACACGAATATTAAAATCTGGTCTTAAAAAGTCAAATCAATTCAATACGATAGTTAAAAACTGAATGACAAGCACATCATGATCCTGCACCCCTCTTTAAAAGTCTGATCTATCTTTAAGACAGCACTCACAGGACGCACACCTACACAAAATCAGCTCAGTTTTTCCATGAATAAATGCATTTCACATTTTATTTTTGGACACCTTTCCAGGGACTCAAGGATGTGCGCATAAAACAAATGCGTGGGACAGAAACAAACAAATAAAAGCATATAATTGACATAAAAAAGGTAACTGACTGAACAATAGAGGTTAATGCAAGTCCCATGATTATCTGTCCTTAATTATGAGACTCCTCGATCATGAAAACCTGCATCAACAATCAAGCATCTCATTGGAATCATTAGTTTCCAGAAAAAAGAATCTACAGCTGATCTTACTGTTCAAGTCTTCAGAATTTCTTTTTTTTTTATATCACAGCTGTAGATTTTCAGTGAGCCCTTTTAATTTACCCATTCAGGATCAGGACTCTTGCATGGCTCCAGGTCCTACTTTGATATCCGCTGGATATTATGGTGTGAGGAGGTCATTGTTTTACGTGGTCCAAGAATTATCTGCATTATCCATGAAGCTAGAGGCAAAGCTTGTCATTTCCCCCTATCCAGCAAAATTGATCTGTATCAACTTCAACATCTAATGGCTTGTTCCACAGGCCGTACTCTACCTTCAAGATCTTTATCAAATCCATTAATATCTTTTGGATCATGAAATCTGGACTTTATTGAGGTGAGAGAGGTCTGCAGTTCCTTGAATGTTTTATCTGGATTTATTTGTAACTCCCAGAAGACAACCTTGCTGTGCTCATAGAGGAGTTTTGGATGGTGTTCCACTTCTGTGAAGGTTCACTATTGTTCCAAGTCTTCTCCATGTGTAGATGATGTGTCTCACTGTGGATATGTAGAGTCCGAGAACCTTGTAAATAGCTTTGGAAATCTTCCAAGACTGACATATTTCAACCGGCTCTCGGAATTTCTTTTGATTTTGCAATACTGTGCTACTGATCTGACCTACAAGCCAAATTTTGTTTCTGAAAATGTTCTACTGAAGTGATGATGTGATTGAACAGGGCTGACGGTGATCAAGTCTGGGTGGGTCTAGTCTAGCAGGAACCGCTATTTAATGGAGTTTAGCATTTTCTTTTGGATTAAGTTTCAAATGGGGCAAATACTTTTTTCCACAAACCATAATAGACAACCCTGTTTATTTTTTCTGCATTCCAATTTTTTTAGTTGTCATTTATTAATTTGTCTGCACGATACAAAATAATTTGAACCCTTGTCTTATGTCAGATGAGAAATATTTTTCATTAAATACATTTTGTGAGCTATGTAATGCTGCCATTTGTCAACGCCGGTACCTGCAAAAATGTTAACTGACCCAGTCTTTCTTTGTTTTTCTGCAATATCCTTTTAGAGACTGAGATACGTTTATGTTTTGGCACTTATTTGTTTTTCGTATGGTTTTAAATTTTAGAACTCACGGTGTGAAGGTTCTTATCACAACCTGGACCCAGTAGCAGACTCAGAGAGTGGGGAAAAAGACAAAAAGGTGTTTGTTGTTGAAAAATTGAGATTCAGCGAGATACAAGGGGACTTCTGAAATCACTCTATTTTTAATTGACAATACCAATGAAAAGGAACTTTAAATGACCTTTGGTAGATGGCTGGGCTGATTTTCTTTCTTCTGTCACAATAAAACAGTAAAAGTAGACTGTTCTGGCAGCTAGGAGCAGCTGCACCTCAGAAAAAACACCAAGTTGTAGGAATAGACTCTCTACATTTCACATTAAATGTAAGCAACTTAATGTTTTCTTGTTTTTAACGCAACAGCAGAGACACATATTGAACGACCGGAGGTCCTGAACATACCCGCCAGCTAATTAAAATGTGTATTCTAATACAAATATGCGCATGCAACTTACTGGTACGTTTATTACTTAGCATCTATAACACCTCTCGGGCTCCGTTGCAACTCTTCTAAGGATTATCAGAAAGTTTATTAGTTACTGGATAAATGCTGATATAGAGACTGAGAAGATATATGTTCTTCTCAGTCTCTATATCTTCTCAGTGTCAAATAGACAACAGAGGAGCAGGAAGGAAAGAGCAGACGCTTGCGCTCTTGATTGGTGCACTGGCTACCACTGTGCATGCTGGGACTTGTATTATCTGTGGTGTTTGTGCTGTATACCCAGCGGGGCAGTTATTATAGAAATTAGATAGTATCTTGCGGGCCAGATACAATTGTTCTGCTGGCCGGATGTGGCCTTGAGTTTGACATGTGTGACCTGGAGAGTTAAACTGAACAAAGTCTGACGTGATAATCATTTGTCCCAATCCACTCATCAAAACTAATCAAATCTTCTCCCTCACCAGTGACACTATCATTCAGTCTCCCACACCTCACATCTGCAACCTTTGACCTCTCCTTTGAACACCAGATCAAACAGCCTCTTCTTCTCTGCCTCAGAAACGCTGATCCATGACGTCCTCGTCCTCACTCTGACCTGAACGGCATTCTTCATGACACATCAAAAAACCTCAATAAACGCCAGTACATCCAGAACTTGCTGCTCGCCTCCTCACCCACACCCGCCGGCCACATCACCCCGGTCCTCCAGAACCTCCCCTGGCTCCACGTCCCTCAGCATCCAGTTTAAACTCCTTATCCTCAACCACAACGAGCTCCACAACAAAGCCCCCTCCTGCCAAACCTCCTCTACATCACTCAGGAACCAAGCTGCGGACCTGTGACTGATCCCTCTCAGTAGCTAACCCCTCCCTCTGGAACTCCAAATCGCTGCTCATGTGGTCATTAAACACAAAGTCCCACATTGTGGACGATAAAGTTTCCGTATTTATATCTACCCCTTTATTATGTCCCTAATTAATCTTTGAATATTTTGAAAAGTGGTCTATAAAGAAAAATGCGAAATAGTAATAATAACGATAGTAATAATATTATTATTAATAATAAAAAAAATAAAATACCATCAATGAATATATTATTCTTAATTATTCTAATAATAATAATTAAACTTCACATAAAATCCTGAAATTGCCGGGGAGATCATCAGTGGTGGATGTTTACTGCTTCCAACTATTTACACTTCTAACTAGAAGTACATTTCAGGGAATAATATGGTCCTTTCTACTCCATTACATTTTTCTGAAAGCTGCAGCTACTCTTCAGCTAACAGTATTCTACACACTTTACGTATCTCCACATGTGGTGATGTTACATGTTTGTTAGAATGTGAAGTGTTACTTTAAGGGTTGACGCACGTTTCCTTTATATTAAGGTAAATAAACTTTTTAAAAATCATATGTTATCTGGAAAATGTCACGAAGCCAAAAAAAAGTCTAATCTAATGAACTTGGTTATCGCAGGGCAGGGATGTTATAAAGAGAATCATAGAGTAGTTTGAATACCTTATTCTTTAACATCTGCAATATTAAGATAAGCCTTCACATTAATGCAGCAGTAAAATTTATCCAAACATATAATATAATAATGAGAGGGACCATTCCGCAAAATGAGTGCTTTTACTTTAATAATTGATAATAATAACATCATTTTAATTAAGTAATCTTTTATTTTGAACGAGGAAGGGTCGCTAATTTATGCCCTATTGCTCGGGAAGCAAAGCCAGTGTCTAAATAAATATTAGATTAAGTAAGCCGACACATTGCTCCCGAACAAACACCTTGTTTAAAGTCCTCTGCTATTTTATTTGCAGGAGTTGCTGGATAATCCCACGGTTTGTATTTGTGTTCCAGGATCACAGTACTGGTTGGATTTTGGGCCTCGAGGCAAAATATTAGAATGCAAAGTGTGACTTACTGAAGGTGCAAGCAATACTTAACGTCTATATTTACCCACAACGCTCATAAAGTATAGGGGATGGGGTTAATAATCACCCCTCAGGGTCATACCAGCAAATTAATCCAGCCCCAAAATCTTTTTTGCACACAAATAGTGTTTAGCCTAATTTATAAAAGTTCTTTACTTCTGTGCTTTTTACCGACTAAACTGTGGGAAACCGCATCAGCATGTTTTCTCAGACTGAGGAAGAGAGGCAGAAAACTCCTGTTCAACTTTATAAGAACACTAAAAGCGTGTTTCAGTCACTGGTGGATAGTAACTAAATACTTATACTCAAGTACTGTACATAGATCCAAATTGGAGCTACCACTTCTTTGCTAGAGTATTTACATTTCATCCTAATTTACGCTTCTACTCCACTACTTTTCAGAAGGAGATCTTGTACTTTCTACTCGACAACATTTGCTGACCGCTGTAGTTACTAGTTACTTTTTTGGATTACTATAAATGTTTGGTCAGACATGTGGTTGTCAGACTTCATGAATTATCTCTTCAGTCTGACTGATTGGCAGCAAAAAAATTTCTTCTGTTGATTTTCCTTCAGTGTCTGAGTTATTTATTAATATTTACAAGCAGTGGTGGAAAATTAATAAGTACTTCATTTTAGTATTTTCGTTTAATTTATTTATTTTTTACTTCTACTCTACGTTTCAGATGGAAATATTGCACTTTAGTTCTGACAGCTGTAGTTACTAGTTACTTTTAAGGTTACCATTTTCAGTTGTGGTTCTGACAGGACATCAAAGCTATATGCAAAATGAGAAAACATGATCTCATAGATTAAACTTCTCAACTGCAAAAAGTAGTTAGATTACCTCCTCCTTTGCTTTTGTAATCCAAACATATTAGTTACACACAGAGCGGGACCAATGACTACTTTATTTATATTTTGCAGATAATACTGACATACTTTTATTTCAGTAAGGTTTTGAATGTCACAGTTGTACTTGTAGTACAGAATCCTGAGTATCCTGAGTATTTTCATAGGGCGGTGTTAGTACTTTTACTCAAGAAAACGATCCGGGTACTATATCCCATTGTATCATGAAAACTACATTCAGGAACAGTCAAGTAGAGCTGGAGCGTATTTGAATGGACTGGCTGCCTCCACTTGAGGTCAGTGTTGTTCTAGATTACGAGTCGAGGCGCCTCATGGATGCTGCCGATGACCTGAATCTGAGGTCAGCCCGTGCAAAACCATCCGGTGACCTCAGCGAGGAGCGGCTTCAGCGTCAATGAACACAGGCCCAGGTTGATGATATTATTCCAGGAGGAAACAGCGACCATATAATGGCTCTGAAGAAGAGATGTAGCATCTTCTTACTCTGCTGGATTCAGATGCAGCCATGATTCTGCTGCTGCAGGGGAGAGGCGGAACCTGCCAAATAGTTTCATGTCAATTTTAATGTATTCATGCTGAATACAGTATGATTTTGCATGAATACACTAAATGGGATTTCAAGCTAAATCTACCATATGGAAAGATTGTCTGTTTTGTCTGTGGAACTATCTCCAATTGATGTGAAACAAGGAAGAAAAGTAGTCTCAAAAGTAGTATTCCTATTTTCCATCTTTATTCTGGATTTATTGACTTTGTTTTTTTTTTATACATTGTATATTCTCTGATCAAGATTCAAAATACGACATGAACAGCACACAATGTATACATATACATATATGCTGTTCAGCCATAACATTATAACCACCCTAGTGCATCTCCAAAGTGCTTGCAACAACTCGTGCAAGCATTTAAACCGTTCACACATACAACAAGTGGAACAGCTAGCGGGAACAAATTTGTGTTTAGTATATTGAACAAGGACATAGATAGAACTCTCGACCTACAGATAAGTGGACAACCTCTCTACCTCCCGAGCCACACCCGCCCTCATGGCATTGATTATCTTGTTACAATGGCAACTTTCAATGGGGGATATATTAAGGAAGCAAATTTACATCTTGTCGTGATGTTGATGCTGGAAAAATAGCAGGCTTAAGGATCTGAGTAACTTCGACAAAGGTCATATTGTGATGGCTAACGGACTGAGTCAGAACATCTCCAGAAATACAGGAGTTACAGGATGTTCCTGGTCTGCAGTGATTCGAACCTACCAAAGCGGTTTAGGGCGGGAAACTAGTGATCTGAGGACAGGGTCATCGACAACCAGTGCTCAGTGATATATAGTATGTTGGGCGCAATATCTAGCCAAGAAGAGCTTTTCTAAGCCCCAAATTGCTAAGAAATTGCTGGTTCTAATATAAAGGTGGAAAAACAAACAGTGACATCACAGAGCTCTATTTGGTGCCAAAGAGGGGACCTGCATAATAGTAGGAAAGTGGTTGTAATGTTATGGCCGATGGGTATACGTATTAATTATATAAATATACTAACTGACTTCCATGTGTAAGTTAACATGTGAAGCTTAACACTATTAAATCATGTTTTGTACTTAAGAAGAAAAACAAAGACCAAACTTTTCTAACTAGTTAAATGTGGAATCTGCGTGGCACAGTCCAAAAACACAAAATATAGTATATTCTGAAATGGCCAAATGTGTGAATGTGAGTGGAAGAAGATTTCTGGCTCTAGCTGGTGGTCCTGTGAGGAACTTGTTCCATTTTGACTAAAATGGCGGTAAAGACAACGTTTCTCAAGGACACAAGTGCTGTACAAATACACTAGTTCGCAATTCATCAAGAAAGGTAAAAAATTCTGCATGTGTAGATGAATTTTTTTTGGTAACTGCTGTAAATTGGCAGTCCAGAATTGAATTATTATGGACTGCCAATTTCTTCCAGTCCATTCTTCCAAAAACCGCTTGCAGGAACGTTTACAAATGATTGCGTGGACCCCTAGGGGTACTTGGAGTACTGCGGTGAGATTTTTTTTTTTTAATTCAAGTTGTGAATAATTCCTAACATTGATTTCTACTACAATACATTTAATATAAACCATTTTTGACTTTTTATTAAAAAGAAAACAATGTCATGCATGATTCCTAAAATCATTTTCACCGTGATAAATTTCTTGAAAAGAAAATGGATCCAATATACCACATTTCATAAAAAGTATTCCCATTTGTTGAATGGAAGAAGAATGTTCCTTCCATTCTTACATTTGAGCAGGGTCTCCCATGGTCTCTAATAAAGCAAGATACTGAGAGCCCTAACGCCAAGCTAGAGTCTTCAAAATGGTAGCAATGAGTGGTGAAAGTGGAAACAGTGGCTCGATTGTATTTCTTGAACAACCTGTTCATTGTTTGACATGAAATACGTCAGAAAATAACTAAAAATAACCATCACATCTTCCCAAAACACAAGGTTTGATATTCTGTTGATTGACAAGATATTATGTGATTACATCCCCAAAAACATGCATATATTATGGAATCATCATCGCTGCCGCTGCTTCCGCCGAAGACCCTTTGTATTAGCACGATAACTCAAAAACCATTTCATGGATCATTCAGTCACGTCATAGAAACGATGAAAAACTGCATTGGTATAGAGAAAGACCAGTTTCATACTTCGACCAGTAGAGGGAACTTTATCTCCAAAAGTTTTCAGGCAGTAATTTTTCATTTGTTAGTCCAATTTAGTCCAAATTTGGTACATATAAATCGACTCGAGGACACCTTGAATTTGTCGTATTTTACTCTCATTGTTAATATTTCACTCTAATAGTTCATATTTCACTCTAATAGTTCATATTTTACTCTAATAGTCATATTTTACTTTCTTAGTTCATATTTTACTCGGGGGAACTTTTTTGCAACAAACTCCCTCTTTTTTGTAACTTCCCATGTCCAAATTGGATCATGTGAATCGAGACAAATAGAACTATTTTTTACTTATATACGATTTCACTATATCAGTTCATATTTTACTTATTGGATTTCACTTTTTTTGTGTAAAACACAGTTTCTCAGAAAGTCCGATTGCATCTAAATTTATCTCATATGAATTGATAAAAGGAAATCTGTATTATTTTATTAATGAATTAACTGTGTTTTATCTTGATTATTGAGTCACTCTGGGATCTTAGAGCACATTGCTGACTTCATACAAATACTTAGCTTGACTCAATATGGACTGTTTGAGATAATCAATGAATCACATTACTTGTAAAACGCAAGGGATCTGTTTTTTTGGGGGGGGAATATGCCCTTGATGTTGGTATTGACGGGATAGGCCTACTTTTATCAGTACTTATTCTCCTTACAGTAGGAGCTGGTAATCTAAAATTAATCCTAAAATGGATTATGTCGAGAGAAGTAGGCAGGAAATGTAAGGATGGACTGTGAGGTCCTGGTTTGTTAAGTTGCCGTGGGGAGATTAAATTCATTGACCCGTGGTCGCTCTTCCTCCGACAGCAGAGCACCTCACATATTATCACCCAAGTGAGTCATCAACGGCACGTCAACTTCGCTGAGGTTCTTCATGCCAATCGTGCTATTGCTTTTTAATCCCCCAGCGCGCCTCGTTTGAGCGATTGCCTTCCTCCCCCCTTGTTTCTCTTTCAGTCTGCTACTTCTTTATATCTCTTCCCACCCCCCCAAACACATGCACACACGCCGTCCTCCCCCGTTTGCCTCCATCACACCCTGCTGGAGTATTTGGAGGTCTGCCAACAGTGTTCCATTGGTGCTATGTGAGTTATCTCTACCTGCACGGGTGTGCACGAATCAGTGTGTATGTGCAGATTGAAGAAGTGAGTGTGATTGTGTGTGTATATGGGAATGTGGATGTGTGTGGGTTCACCACAGTGCTTTTTGCAAACATGTGAATTCAATTGATGACTGGATTGAGGAATGACGAAGAGGAGTGTATTTGTGTGTGAGTGTGTGTTTGGGGACAAATGGGCGACTAAATTCCCTGCTTTTACGGCTTGGCTCGTGAACGTGTTCGTGCACGAGGGAAAGAATGCAAGAAAAAGATGTATGGGGTGAGTGTTGTCTTACAAGCAGCAACGGCGCCTTGCAGAAAGACGCATTTTCAACCAATTTATTAATCCTTTTAGGCAATGTTCCCTGTTCAGAAATGCAAATTGAATCAATCTGAGTCTGACTTTAGACTTTCAAGTGGGATTTAATTAGAAGCTGAGGCACACAGTTTTAATGAGAGAGGGGGTGGAGATAGAGGGAGAGACAGGGAGGAAGAGGCCGGGGGAAGAAGGAGGGAGGAAGGCTGATGTTTTAATGCTGTTCCTGCGGGATCTGGGTGAAGGACACACAAACCCGCCACTGACGACTTTCTTAAAAGAAGAAATTCCATCGTACCATCCGGCCATCTGTCCGATCGTCCCCACCGCCCTTCACCTATGCCTTGGTTATTTACACCCAGGGAGGGGTGGGTGCTTGGATCTGTTTGTTGGAACTAAACAACGGCCGAGCCACTCCAAATTTGCACATCACCCTCAGAGGAAAACTGAAAACCTTACTTCCTCTGCCTGTGGTTGCAATCTCTATCTCTGCATCCTTTGTCCTTTAGGGCTGCTGCTGTTATTTACTCCAATACTATTTCTCTTTCCTCCTCCTCCTCCTTCACCTTCTATTCCTCTCTGAGATTCTCTAACCTTCCTCATCATCCTCCCATCATTTTCCCAGCCCTGAGCTGACTGAGCCTCCCAAAGCCATCAGGTCTGATTGTCTGATCTCGAGGCATCGAGTCCAGGGGCTGAAATGAAAAATGAGGATTCCCCTCAGCCACTATTTTTATTCTGTTTTCATTCTCTCGATCATTCGTTTCTCTTTTTTTTTTATTCATATCTCCTCGGCCTCTCTGTTTTTTCCCTCTACCTCGTCTCTTTCCCTCCCTCTCTCTGATGCCTCCTCCACACAAACACATTGAAATACACCTCTTCCACCTTTTGCAGCCTCCTTCCAGTCTGCGAATCTCAAACCATTCCCTTTTTTGTTGCTCATTTCTGCCCTCTGTCCTTGGCTGGGCTGACTGGAGGCTGCAATAGAATGGAAGTAGGGAGTTATAGGCTTTAGATAACTTGTGATAACTTTCACATAATCTGTGACTACATTGTATCCTAGCAAAAAAGATAGTTATGGACGGACCACTTTATTTTGCTGCCATCGCGATCCGTAAACATGTCGTAATTACCAGAGCTGACCCAAATCCTGTGAAACTTCTTCTGTTGCCATGGTAACTGACATCCAAATCGTTTTTTGATGGAAGGAGACGTTGCGTCGCATGGCTAAAAACTAATAGAATGAGAAATTGGAACTGTTCTGTAGCTTTTAAATGGTCTCATAACCGTCGTACATGAAATCTTCGGCTAATTGGACTTGAATTAATTGTTTCCTGTTTTATTTTGAAAGTTAATTTCCTCAAATGGAGCTGCATGACTAAATACTGATTAGCAATGTAACCCGAGGAACATTTTCCCATCATAAGAAGGATCTTAAACAGGCACTATTGTAACTCTTAAGAGCGCTAAGGTCACGAGGTGAGCGTGAACGGTGGTCTTGCGACGTGTTAGCCCCGTGATAAAGTGCCAACATTGAGCACAATGTATCCTGTCTCTCTTCCATTGTCAGCTGATATAGACTCCAGCTCTCTCCAAAAACAATAAAAGGACATAGAAGAATGGATAGACCAATTTCCTCAGGCGTCATATTTTTCCTTTTGTACTGCTGATGAATGATGCAGTTGATGCAATGGTCCTGATGATCACCTACACCTAGATCTTAATAGCCTTCCCACCCAATCGTGTTCAGTCTCAGCGACTTCCCCACTTCATTTTGAGACACTGGGTTAGGCAATCCAGGCTTTTCCAGTTTTCATTGTCCTGACATTTTTTCATGCCAAAGTTACCACAGAGGGGTTACCCTGGTCTGTCCTTTCATACAGAACGAGGAATAGTCCATCATTAAAGACTGCCGATATGAACTCTTTGTAGGTGCCTTTAAAATGTGCATCTCATTCACTGAAATTACTTTAATTGACTTGAGTTTAAATTTTATGGCATGAACTTGTTAGACCTTAATTTCTGTTTGCTCACAATAACTTATGATATTGGATATGGTCTGTCACATCTGCACACATTTCAATAATTTTTCTGTTTTACCGTTTTCTGTTTTTTTCCTTTGCCCTGCTAGCACACCTTAAAGGACAGGACCAGTGTGTAGGATTTCAATCAGAGAAAACAAGATGTAGAAAATACGGATGATTTATTACAACAGCAGATGTGTGATAATGAGTCTATTAGAAAGTCTTTGGTGCTCAGACTCTTATGGGAGATTGTTATCGAAGGTCTCTCTACCCTGAACAGAAGAACAGAATATCTCCCCTCTGGAGTCTGGATAATGGTGGTGGTGGCTGATGACTCTGCTGAGGCTGATGGATGATGGCGCCGATGGATCTCTGAGCACAAGGTGGATGGGTAGGTGGTGGGCGTGTTAACCAGCTGCATGCAAGAACTAGATGGATGGAGAGAGAGTCGTTTTAAAGACAGCAGCTTATTGTGATTGGCTCAGCATGCAGGTGTAACAGTGATTGGATGGATGAGGCTACTTGAATGGGTGCAGCTGATATTAATTACTGCCCAGGTAATTGAGACCAAGCATTTGTGAAAGGTAAGCATAACGGAGTGATATAAGCAGTAACTATGGCCCTAGTGTACTGATTGAACTTTCGCTACATCTCCATTTGGTTTGATCTAGTGGTGGTGTTCCAAATTGCAAAAAACAAATAAAACTCAGCTCATCCTTCCCTATTGAAGTGTGCAGGATAATGTCATCAAAATTATGTAATCGTCTACGACCGGATCAAGTAGCCTGTCGACTGATGAGGTTCCTTTAGAAAGATATATTTAGAAATTGGATTTATCTCCTTACAACTATAGTCAAAAGCTTCCATGTTAGAAAAAAATATTATTCGCTCCAAATCATTGTAGCCTTTTTTGCTTACTGTAGCTAACTGCTTTGTATGCCAATAATGTTTAATCACATTAATAACAGTTAATGGTAGTCTTTATTTGCTTGTTCATTTGGGAAACATGACACCATTGTTTGTCTTTGTTTTCAAGCCCCACCTTTCCCATTTGTCTCTTTTTTTATGTTTTCCCTTCTTTGAAATTTAGGTTTCAAGCTCTGTTGCTTTTTCTATATACTAAGTGCTTTGTGCTATATAATATAGATGTGATCCGCCATTTACCAAACTTTGGGTTCTCAAACTTCACAAACTTGTCGCAAATAACATAGTTAGCCAGGAACAAATTCTTTATCATAATTTTTTCATTTGAAGCGTTTCATTATTGTCCTTACCCTCTCCAACCAAAAAACGCAAAAAGCCTTCTCTGGACGAAGTGTTCAGTTTGTCCGTTTTAGGCTATTGTACAGATACGGTGGGCCCCATGGAAGATGACTCTTTGCCTTTCGAGAGGCGTTCTAAGTTATTGTTAACACAAAGATTCTTGGTTTCAGGTTATCATACACTGATAAAAGTAAAATTCTGATTATTATACAGAATTGTTTTGCTAATTACAGGCTTTCCAAACTCCCGTTCCTCTCCAAAGTACTGGAAAAAGTAGTTGCTGCCCACCACCAGGAGCACCTCATATACAACAACCTCTTTGAAACATTTCAGTCTGGTTTCCGCTCCGCCCACAGCACAGAAACAGCTCTGCTTAGAGTCACAAATAACCTACGGATGGCAGCAGATGCTGGTTCACCTTCCCTCCTGATTCTCCTTGATTTGTCTGCTGCCTTCGACAAAGTTGACCATGGAATACTCCTACACCGCCTACATCACACCACTGGACTCACTGCCACCGCCCTAAACTGGTTTCAATCCTACTTCACCGACAGAACAGAATACATTTCCCTTGGAAGTTCAAGGTCCC